>JAAGKR010001957.1:27426-59606 GCA_011419295.1 Clarias macrocephalus | reverse complement strand
GTTATGCTTACTTACAAACTTATTTACTTTCTCACCTACTTTCTTACTTATTTATTAATTTACGTACCTATAGTACACATTGACTTCCTTTCTACCCTGTATACTAACATCTTACTCAATACTTGCATGTTTACTAACCTACTTACTTAATATTTATTTATCTACTTACATACTTATTTACTGACTTGATACTTAGTTAATTATTTGTATACATTCTTAATTTCTTTTTACTTACTTATCAATTTACCTACTACTTTTTTACTACAATTTACTTACCTACTTTGTTACATATTTATTTGCTTACGTATTTCCTTACGTATTTACGTTCTTCTTTCCTTTCTTATATATTTACTTATGAATTATTCGATACTTACTTGTATACTTATTTACTTACATAATTACTTATTCAATATTTATTTAGCTGCTTTTCTTGCTGAATTTTTTACTTACATTTTTATATACTTATTTCCTTCTTACTTGCGTACTTACACACATACATATTTTCTTCCTTTCTTGCATATTTGCTTACTTAATATTTATTTACCTACTTAATTTCTTTACATATTTACTTATTTTTATAATTGTACTTATTTATTTAATACTTATTAAATTCTTTAACTGCTTACTTATTTAATTACTAAATACATATTTATTGATTACACACTTTTTCATTCATGCATTCATTCACTCATTCATGTATTCATTATTTTGCGTACTTACCTACTGTACATGCTTACAGAACTGCTCAGCTCTGCCTGCTGACAAAGCAGTGTCGTTTAATTGGGTGCACTTAAATTTAAGTCCTATCAATGTTTTTTTTTTTCTTTTTTCAATTGCAATTCATCTTTAATAGATGACAAAAATTGAAAATAAAATAAACAACATCTAAAAATGTCTTTCGTTCAGATTAAGCGGTATATCACCGTTCCAAGGAGATACGGACGGAGAGACACTAAGGAACATAGTGGATATGAAGTATGATTTTGACGAGCATTACTTTAGCCAAACGAGCAACATGGCCAAAGACTTTATTGAGAAGCTGCTTGTGAAAAATCCGAAGTAAGTGCACAATAATGCGGAAGATAATGGAAACGTGTTTTTGGGCTGGTTTTAGAGCCTGTGTTTGTCTCTACACAGCGAGAGAATGACAGCTGAGGAATGTTTACTGCACCCCTGGATAAAGGTACAATTTAATTACATTTTTTTTGTGTCTCAAACATTTTGCAATAACTGGAGGATTAACAGAATACAGTAATGTTTCAGTTGTAGTGTTTCTCTGTCGTGCCTGAGCGTTCATGTCGGTCTGATGCGTGCGGGTTATGATACATCCAACAACAGATGAGTCTGGTTCAGGATGTAATGAGCTGATGTTTTATGACGCTCAATGCTGTCACAGGGTAATAAAAATGTGGCAATAAAAGTTTCATGCGTTGAAAGGAACGTAAATTGTGTAAGGAGTGTCTTGAGTTACCGTAAGCTGGAAATCGTATTGTTAGATTTCATTGTTGGCCAAACTGCTTTAGGGTGAGTCACAAATAGTGTTGGTTGACTTCATTAGGCTAATAAAGTGATACTTATTATGTTATCACGCTCATACTCATCCTCTCACTCACACACTACGGGCAGTTTCAAAAAGCCAATTATCAAAGCTAAGTATCATTTCTAGCTCAACAGCTTTTCACACAAATTCTGCAGTATATATAAAAAGATTCAAACTTTAATACGTTGTTTATTTCGCTTTTTTTGGAAGGAGTCTCCAGTGCCAGCGCTTTTTGTAACAGGCTTTTTTTTTTCATGATTGAACATTCATTTCATTTATTTATTTACATGATTCCCCTTCTTTCGTCTGGTCCCGTTAGGGGACGCCGCATCGGACCATTTGTCCCCATCTACAGTACCTTCGTCTACCACGTCTATCTTCCTTTATCACAGCAACCTCCTGCATGCCCCCCTCACCACATCCATAAACATCCTTTGGCCTTCCTCCTCCTGCTCCATCTCTAACATTCTCCTCCCAATATACCCCTCAGCCCCATCCTCTGCGCATGTCCAAATCAGATCAATCTCACCTCTCTAACTGTGTCCCCAAACCGTCCTACCTGCACTGTCCCTCTAATGTACGCATTCCTAATCCTGTCCATTCTTGTCAATCCCGAAGCAAATCGCAGCATCTTCAGCTGTGCCACCCACAGCTCTACTTCCTGTCCTTTTGTCAGCAGCAGAGTCTCCAAACCCTACAACATTGCTGGTCTCACTACCGTCCCATTCATTCCTGCTGATAACTTTTTGTCACAGATCAGATCGTTTCTACGCGTAACCTTTAAAAATAGTAGCAAAATCGTGTTACTTTCCTCTTTAATCACTTTGATCTTGCTCTTCTAAGAATTAGTACTGTACATCTTGTAGTGCGGCTCTCAAACCCGCACCGTGGGATGTAATCATTCCTATAAGAGCCCTTACGCAAGGCTGCTGAGGGCGTTGACGAAATAGAAGGACGTGAGAGTGCTTATGACACGCATGGGAAGACCTTCCCGTTCCGAGATTGCGTGGGTTTATTAATTGGGGAACTTAAAAGGAACTAAAGAAAAACCTGAAAATAAAACACAAACGGAGCTCCGCCGGTCTGCATGAAACCGGACGGGGCTCTAAAAACTAAAAATAAACTCTCGCCCTCTCTGGACTAGTCAAACCTTTATAATGGCTTACAGTATGTCTGTTTTTTTTTATAACTTAAACGGAGACTGCGAGCGTGTCAGAGACTCGTCAGAGGGCGTGCTGCTCTGTCTTTCTCTCTCTTTAGAACACCGGCTTCCTTCGCAGACGTTAGCCGGGCCTTTGCCTTTGTCTTTGAGCTTGACGAGCACTTTGTCTTTGTCTTTGCGTTGGCCCTGATACAGTACGGGTGCTACCTAATGTTCGCACAAAGCCTTAAATAGATGAACTGACAGGTGCAGCGTGTTTGCGCTTCTGACTTGCCTCTACAGTTCCGTTGCCTGGCAACCGTGCATCTGGGTACCTGCCCGTTCTTAACAGCGCAGGGTGTTTTCTTGCGGCTTTGCCCCTCACGAGACCCGCATGGTTACAGTACCGCCCCCCTCTACGGACAGCTCCGGACCGTCCTATAGTCAATTGTTTGGACCCTACAGAACTCTTAAGCAAGTTCAGGGTCCATGGGGGCTTCTCTTTGCTGTGCCATTGGTATGTGTATGAGGGGGGGATAAAACCAAAAATAGGTGCATGGTTTATTACTGCGCCTTAGACATGGGTCTGCGGAGCTGGAAGGTCTCCAGGGAGGGTGTCCATAAGCCTCTTCCTTGGAGAACACTTCCTTTCCATTGCAAGAGCCAGTGGAGGGGCAGAAGGCACTAGGATTGGGGGATTGGGTGACCTTTAGGCATCTTAGGGCGCACTGACGTCCCCAGCTGCAGACAGAACAGGTCGTCGAGTAAATGTGGGGGTTGTGATGCTGCAGCCAGGGAAACTCCAGCACTTCTGTCTGTTCTGGCACCCATGTAACCATTCATGTAATGAATAGGAGGACGTGGGAGTGCTTACGACAGGTAGGAGACCTTCCCGTTCAGAGATTGCGTGGGTTTATTGATTGGGGAACTGAAAAGTAACTAAAGAAAACTGAAAAAACAAAGAGGTCCAATGTGTGCACGAGACAGGACGGGCTCTGAAAACGTAAAAACTTCAGACAGACATCAGATGGCGCGCTGGTAACCGTGGATCTGCCAGAACAACGCAGAGTGTTTTCTCAAAGTTCTGCTCCTCGCATCGTTACCAATCCGTTTGTAATTCTGGTGACCTCACATGGGGTCGTATCCCCTAGCCAGGGAACTCGTGCTCTTAGTGATGAGTTTGATGTCCTCAATCAGTAAGATTTATTGTTTGTTTTTTTCTCTCTCCCCATGCTTCAAACCCTCCCTCTCTCTCTCTCTCTCTCTCCCTCTCTCTCTCCCTCTCTCTCTCTCTCTCTCTCTCTCAGCCTATTACGAATAAGCAGAAAGCGAACAGGAGTCGCTCGTCCATCAACATGAAGAGCTTCAAGAAGTTTAATGCCAGGAGAAAGTGGAAGGTGTGTCTTCATGCATAAAGTGGAATCATACTGCCACCTGTCTGTCAGTGTCGATATTGCAACCATGTGATGCTCAGCATTTCACAGATTTAATATCAGTCAATTATAAATCTCGTACATTTTTAACAGTAGCCCTGAGACTTGACCCTGAAGTGACTCCTGTATAACCTTGACTGTGTTCTATTTGTATTCAGATGTCCTATAACATGGTGTGGGCGTGTAACAGGCTGTGTCGTCTGCATCTGCTCTGCAAGGGGGACAAAGAGGACGAGCAGCTGGTAAGGATTATTTAAAAAAATATATTAGGCTCATGAGATCATTCTGTATCTTCTTCTGTATTCTTCCATTTTAATGCTTGGACTTGAAATTGATTAAGTATATAAAGTTTAATATATATATATATATATAACAATTTGTGGTTTGATTAGCTATTTTCCATGTGTTTTTTAGTGTACATTGAAGATTAGAAATATATAGTACAGCTTGGAATACATATACCTTATATTGTTTATTGTGGCGGTAAATTAGTGTAAAAAAATAACCCAGTAAATATACAGTAGTGGTACACAAGTAATCCAACTTTAGGAATTTTTTTTCCTTTTTTAAATTTTTTTTTAAAGAAATCAGATGGTCGTTTGTTTGATTTCTTGCTGTAGTTCTTTGGTTTCTCTTGTCTAAATGAATAAATAATCTTATAATAATAAGCAATGTTGAAATTGGTTACGTAACATAACACAACACCGCAGGATTTAGTGGAACATTTAGCAATGGGAATTTTTGAAATGTTAAATACACTGTGAAAAGTATTTTTAGGAAATGCAGAAAGAGGACGAAGGAAAGGATTTGATGTAAGAGGATTTAAACTGAAAGGAAGATGAAGACCAGAAGGTGGCGGTAATGTCACTGGATGGCAACCGCCACGGAACAACGAACAACAGAATTTCTTTCTAAAATTACCATGTAACGCAAGAGTGAACAAAAACAAACAAACAAACAAATAAGAAAATACCTAATAAAACAAAATTTCAAATCCACTTTTACTCAGTAATAAATAATTGTGTATTAATGGATACTAAGTACAGTAGTTTAACACATACTGTAATCATATAAATAATCTCATATAGAATAATATAATATATATTATAAATGAATAATATGATATATTACAAAAATATTATGTAATCTTAACATTAATAAGGATTGGTTCATAATTAACTTATCAAACCATTAAAAAGCACAACAAATATATTAACTAATAATAACAGTGTGTGTGTTTACTGTCTATAAACATACATTATATATATGGCAGCACGTTGGCTTAGTGGTGTCGCCTTGCACCTCCAGGGTCCAGGTTCGACTCCCAGCCAGGTTCGATTCCCGTCTGCGTGTGCATGGTTGGCTTGGGGGGTTTCCTTCGGGTACTCTGGTTTCCTCCCATGGTCTAAAGACATGCAAATTAAACTAACCAGTGTTCCCAAATTGCCCATAGAGTGTGTGTGTGTGTGTGTGTGTGTGTGTGTGTGTGTGTGTGTGTGCCCTGCAATGGATTGGCACCCTGACCAGGGTGTCACCTAGGATAGGCTCTAAGCCCCCCACGGCCCTGTATAAGATAAAGCGGTATAACGATAAGTGAGAGTGAGTTTTTAAAACAGTTTTTTATTAATTTCAAGATTATTAAGATTATTAATGAATCATTTTTTTTCTTATCTATTATGTAACTTATCTGATTATTACGATGCTGAGTATGAATCTATAACCTCATGCTTGTCCTTCGTCCTCCAGAGAAGTTGCGAGAGCGACCAGGAGGACACGGAGACCAAGCCGGCTTCGCTGATCCGCCGCAGACTGAGCAGCAGTTCCTGAGCCTCTCCTCCGTCTTGTCCATCGTCTCTCCTCAGTGTACACGAAGGGTCGCACGCCGCCCCAGAGTACGCAGCACCCAGTCGCGCACTCTCATTTCATTTCACTTTATGCACAGTTTGACCTGTTTGATCCTGTAACACGGATGTGTTCGGAACGAGCGTTACGGTGCATATGGCAGCCATATGTGCAAATGTCAAATTTTTTTGTTTGTTTGTTTCAAATTTTTGTCTTTGAAGTTGCACAATTTCATTTTGTGCGCACATCGATGTGTGAGGGTTTCAACACACACACACACACACACACACACACACACACACACACACACACACACACTGTAAATACCCTTCTTTAGGGAATAATATGGACCGGTGTCATACATGAAGTCTGTTTTGAAGTGTCTTTGGTTTACATACATATATTTTTATTTGTTTGTTTTTGTTGTTGTTGTTGTTGTTGTTGTTATTATTTTTTTATTTTTATGTTTTTAATATATTTTAAAAGAAAATATTCATTCAAGGTGATAAGCTGTTAAATACAAACTGTTGGAGTTCCAGGTTACATGTGAATTCTACAAAAAAAAAAAAACGAGACAGTGAGAGCTAAACCGACTGACGGCCGTCTTCACTAAGTGTTAGTCCACGACTGAGGCTGGGTGTGTGTGTGTGTGTGTCTGTGAAAATAGCTTGTTTAAAAGCATTCTTAAAGACACACCTGTCCTGCACCAATTAAACTCACAACTGGACGTTAAATGTGTCCAAAAACACATTTTTAGAGGGGCGTTCAAGTCAAACCGGGACTTTAGATTGAGCACAATAACAGAACACAGTTATGAGAGTAAAACCTCTCTTTATTTCTCTATAGAATCCCCTGATACACTAATTGACTCATCCCAGTGTTTCACTAGTGCTTGGATACCATCAAGGTAGAAAGATTCCTCAGCCATGTTCAGACTGTCTGCTTCACATCTGAAACTCTGGCCTCCCAGGAACTCCTCTAATGGTCTAGGACTGTGTGGGAGCACACGCAAGCGGAAGGAGAGAATAGCGCTGTCCTCCGAGTGTGTTACACTGTCCCCAACAGGACGTGAGCGAGCAGTTCGAAATGATGCAGTCTACTGGCGTCCCATGGTTCCGAGGAAACACGTGTTAGTCTGCAGCCCTTCCTGACTGGTACTAGTAGCCTTAATGTTGGAGTCCCCGAGTGATGGCTGGGAATTGGACACGACTAAATTTAGGAGAAAAAAACATTTTGATCTGCACCGTTCCGGTTTACTGAGGCTAAGAGACTGATGACTGTACTGTGCTTGAAGTCTTCTGTAAATGTAAAATGTAAAAAAGCATCACAAGTCCCACTTTGACTTGAACACCCCATCCACAAAAAAAAAAAAAAAAAAAACCTGCAGGAATTCTGGCTCTTGAGTGGCGCTACGGAAAAGCGTTCATCAAAATCGCACGTTCGAGCGCTGATGATGCGTGTGCCAGTGAGCAAAATTGGCCGTTCTCTCAGGACAAGGGGGTTTAATACTCTGTCTCTCATTGCTTTGGCGCTTTTTCCCCCCCCCAGGTGTGTTGCACTGCACTGCACTGTGATGCCGCATGATCAACAGTTTAGCTCAAAAAAAGATTTGTCTTGATTCGCTTTGCGTGTCTCTGAAGATGAAGAGGAAACAAGAAAATCTGTGAATAAACAAATCAGACACGTCTTTTTATCTGTACCCTGGCTGGTACCTACAGCGTTTCTTGGCTTACGTTACATTTGCATATTGGAACCTGATTGGCTGTTGGAGTTTATGATGCAATAACACCTGATTTGCATAAGTTTCCTAAGAACACTCAGGTCTTGCTTTTACGCTCTTATTCATCCGTGTATTCAGATTAATTCTCGAGACAGGATTACATTTGATTAATGACGACAATTGAAGGCGATTCCGAGCTTAGACTCTAAAACTTGACACTAGCCCCAAAAAAATCTCATGTATGCATGACAAATGGCCGACACTGATACCCGACCTCCTCAGCACAAAGAGTTTTGTTTGTTGGTTTTCTGTAAAACCCGAGCGTCTATACAGCCTTTGATTTAAATGCTTAAAAGCCGTAACCTGAGGAGACGAGGCCGGGCTGTTTGCAAATAATCTGGTTATAAATAACGAAATTCAAAACCATATGTTAGCGCATGAAAGGAAGAAAGTTGCCCCCGAGCTCAGGGACGACTTCAAGAAATGCTGCCTGTGACAACACGAACAAGTGCTTATGAACAAAACGAATGCAGGCGAAACATTAACCTCGTTTTCAACTCGATTATAATATGCTCTTATTCATTTCAGTGTTGATGAAATGAGAATGTCTTGGAGTGGATGGAGTTTTTGAAGATCTTTACTGAATTAGAAGAAATGTGATGCTTTTAGTGTTTAAAAAATGTCAAATGCTGTTTATGTTTCACCACTGCAATTAAAAAATTTAAGTCTGACTTGATGAACATATTTCATTGTGAAATGTTGTGCCCCCGAAGCAACGAACACTGGTTTGAAGTCATGCTGTAGGTCACTTCAACCAACCATGAGTTAGCGATGTTGGCGTGGATGGACGGATGGAAGGAAAACCGCAAAAATCAGCTGCATCATGGAACAGTGTGAGATTGTCATGAACACGTCCTACTGTATATTTTGCTTTAGAATTATTGTTTCTAGAATTTTTGGTCATCAGCATAAAATATTTTTGTATTTTATTTTAATCTTAGAATTCTGATTTTTTTTTCTTTTTTTTTAGTATTTTGACATTTTTTGCTCAGAATTCTTCTTTTTTTTTAGAATTCTGCCTTCAAACTCACTTTACACTCAGAATACTGACTTTTTTTTTAGTATTTTGTTTTATCACAGAAAAATGACAGAATTCTGAAAAAAGGTAAGAATTCTGATATTAAAGTTAAATGTGAGTTTAAAGTCAATTCTGAAGAAAAAAAAACAATCTTTTGAAAAAAGTCAGAATTCTGAGAAAAGTGAGTTTACAGTCGGAATTCTGAAGAAGAAAAAATCAGTAAACAAAAAAAGGAAAAATCGAAATCATAACTCATAAAGTCAGAATTAAATTGTTAATGGTGGCCCTAATCCGCTTCTGTAGTGTATGGAAATAAATAGCTTTTTTTTTTTATCATTGTATTCCACATAAAGTGCTATTGATATACATTTTAATCTATACACACATATAATAAAACTGTAAAGTTGGCATGTCTGTACAAAATAATTTGGGAGAACACAAGGTGAGTAATAGAATGCATCAAGATGGAATTTTTGTCTGTTTGTTTGTGCGCGCATCACGTAAAAACTGCTGAACAAATTTTAATGGGGTTTCACTGCAATCTGCCCACGGGAAGAGTAGATATGCTACTTAGAAATTTTAATGGAAAACGGCCTTATAACATAAAAAAATCGACTTAAAAAAAAACATTTGTTCATCTTAAAATTCAACAGATGGCGCTGCACATTTTTAAATATGCGCTTATGAGTGTGCAGTTGAAATCTACTTAGTAAACGCGATCTCGCACCTTCAGTCTGCGCACTTCACACTAACACGTAAAAATTTTAGTTCAACAGATGGTGCTATAAATTTTTCAAAACACTTAAATGTGTGAAATTTAATTCCGCGCGAGCAAGGCCGCGGGCGCATATACAGTCGTATGTGATATTTATAAAAATAGAATAAAAATACAAATATTTTATGAAAATATTCCTTCATGAAGAACCTTCGATGAAGTGCTGTTTTCTAAAAGTAGTTGAAATTGTTCTAAATGGTTTAAAGGTCATTTTTGATGTCCACATTCACCGTCCCTCACAAGACGTGAACAATTTCTTATGTGCTTCTGAATATAAGTGCTGAAAAGGTCAAAAGTTTCCGGACACCTGACCGTCATGTGACGGTCATTTCTGTTAGTTTTTTTGTTGCATGGGTGTCAGGATTCGTGTTTATTTAGCTACAAGAGCATTAGCGAGTGCAGTAGTGTTCGGTGAGGAGGTCTAGAGTTCCGGTTCATCCTAAAGGTGTTTAGTGGGGTGAGGTCAGGGCTTGGTGCTGGACACTCAGGTTTTTCCACTCCAACCTTCTCTAAATATGTCTTCATGGAGCTCGACTCGTTGCACAATGTCTTTCTGGCACAGTTCCAGTTCCGCTGTAATGCTACAAAATGCAAAATACCGTCTATACAATTGTGGGTCTTTCGACATGGGATGGTCAGGTGTTCGCAAATTTTTGACATGCTGAAGTGTATAATGTTTGGAATTAAATCTATTTCTTTCGAAATCATGCTGCTTCTCTTGACATGACTATAGGACTCTAGGATTTGAGCCTGAGAGGTTTTCAGTATTGACTTGTCTCAGACATAATGAATTATTTACTTGGGATAATCATCACATGTGCAAGCCAATTAATCTATTAGTGGTATTCTACAATGGCCGTTTGGACTATTGGCTTTTGGGATTTTATTATTATTTTTATTCTTGACTTGCTTTCGTTTAGACTCGGTCTGTGTTCTGACCCATTTTAGACTTGGTCTTGAGACTTTACATTAGCTGCATTGCATTCTGGAACTTTGAGCCCAGCATTTGCAACATCTCCATTACTTCTGTGTTTGATTTCTCATTAACCTGACTTTAATCCTCTCTGGAGATTCTCAAGTGACAATAGAAGGTCTTGTTCTTTAAGAAGCTTTGTTTTGAAGGAGCTAACAACGAAACCTGATCATCATCCTGGATTAGCACCAGAATCACAAAACCTCAAAAGCATAAATACTTAAAGTATTTACTATTGCCTGCAATGTATATGTCTTTAAAAAAATAATAATAATAAAAGAATATTATTAAAAAATAAATTTGTGTCTATCCTCTTTCTAGTCTCAGCTTTTTAAATTCTGACATGGATAACAGTGATTAAAAATATTCTACAGCTTGACATAAGCTGTGAAGTGAAAGTGTGATGTCTGAAAATGAAGCCGACATTATCAGCTATTCAAGAACTCAGCATTTCTTTGAGAAAGAGATGTAGGACGAACAAAGAAAGGAACTTTTCATGCTAAATTCCTATCTGTGTCCACACTCCACGTTGTTTGGCACCCAGCGACATTGTTGTGGTGTCAGAGTTATAAAGGAATAAAGGAACTGACTGTCCTGCATAGGAGGACTTTGCTTGAAATAGGAATTGAAATTTTCTATGATTTGGTGATTAATTTAGTCGTAATGAAGACATAGCTATTCTGAGAATATGTTAGCATTTTTGTCCATAATACATACAGAATGCTGTCTCACATTTCCTGAAAAGTCACTCAGACTTCACGATTTAGTTATTTTTATCCATGATTCCACCTGTAGATAAAAGTTCCGCCCACGTGTTAGGAGGAACTGGGAGGAAACGAAACCAAAGGCAACCCGCAAAGAACCTGAGGGGCCATGTGAAACTGCTAAATAGACGGTAACCCAAGCTCAGGCTTGAACCTTAGAGCCTGGAGACAATGGTTTTTCACAGTGTGATCTTTTATTACTATTATTTTCAGTGACGTATTTATTTTCACATGATTTTTTTTTTTTACACATGATGAGATGATTCATTCGGAAATAGATCTCAGATTTATTATGAAGATAGTAATGTAGTATCAAGGTGATGGTTTTCCTGAATTAAGAGAATGGAGACCGGAAGTTGGTACCTTTGTCTTATTTTTTAATGCTCTGTGATTTTATGAATAAATTTTTATTTGTAGTGGGTCATGTGGTTTTATTATTTCACATTATTTATTTACACATCATTTGGTTTTGTGTGTGTGCTCACGTGATATCATGAGTTGTGTGTTGTGTGTGTGTGTGTGTGTGTGTGTATATAGGTAAATAGTCAGACTCACTCACTCATTGTCTTTGGGATCACTTGCAAATTTCTTTTTATTTTTATTTTTAGTGATTTATTTGCTATATTCTCCAACATTACTGAGGATGTCAAAACTATGAAATAACACAAATGGAATGAGGTAATCATGTAACAACAACAACAAGAACAGTCAGTTGTTATTTTAACGCACAGAGGGCAGACATTCTAGAACAGTTCTTCTTGCTAAAACAGTATCATGTCGAGTACATTTCCAAACCCCATCAAGCTCCATAAAGAAACTGTCTCTCATGAAGACCTTCCCAGGACAGCAAGACCAAAATGTTACCTCTGCTGCATAGGAGACGTTCATTTAGAGTCACCCGCCTCAGATATCACCAATTAACAACCAGCACCTCAGATTAGAGCCGTTATGAAGGATTTATAGAGCAGAAGTAGTAGATATACATCTCAATATCGACTGTTCAGAGGAGATTATTGTACATTTTGGAAGCCGTCAGCATCGTTTTACAGTGTAGAAAGAAATAAAAATCAGAAACGACATGAAATTAGAAAGTGATCCCAAACTTTTGAGCGGTAGTTTGTGTAATATTATATATTTCTTTATTTATTATTATTATTATTATTATTATTATTATTATTATTATTATTATTATTATTCATCAAGCTTAAGGCATGAACCAGTGAGCAACAGGTGCAGATGATGACAGATGATTAGTATTCTATAAGATGATTAGTATTCTATAAGATGATTAGTATTCTATAAAATGCAAATTCTAGCATCTTCTGGTGATGCTCAATGCTGAGTGGTTGGAACAGACAAGAGGGGAAATGAGGTTGCTGCATAAACAACCCATTTCTAAACTTTATCTTTAAGCACTTTGCAGCATGTCACAGTAAAACCTTAGGTCATATTTCTTAAATTCAATCTAAATCATGCGATTTAATATTTCATTTATATATTAAATATAAAGAAATGAAGTGGGGCTCAATACTTTTGCAAAGTTGGTCAAGTTGAGGGTCCCAGCTGTGGAAAATGTTGCCAGAGGCTGTATGCATGCTCACAGAGACAGACAGGGAGGGTTTTACATAGGATATAGGATATAGCAGATATGAACGAACGATACAGCATGACGTCACCGGAGTAATGTGTGCGAGAATCAGACTTGAAAGAAAGAGGCGGGGCGGGCAGAGCGCGAGCAGGACGGGTGACGCAGACGCACAGACGCACAGACAGCAGCAGGAAAAAAAAAAAAAAAAGAGTTTCAGACAAGCCGCGGTGGCGCGACGGTCTCAGTCCTGATGGATTAAATAAACCCTGGATCAGATGTTGATGCTGATAATCATGGATGAACGGAAAAAAACTGTAAACTTGTAACGCTTCTTTTTTTTCCCCGTCTGTTTAAACTGTTCTTTTGGGCTGCGTTTGTCCCGCGCAGGACGCCGTACAGGTGCAGCGACACTGAGCGCAGGTGAGTCAGGTGCAGCTTCAGGCATCTCCCGGCTTTGGGTGGCTCAAGTCCCTGGTGAGACCGAGTGTTTGTGGTTACTAAACTCGTTTGTCAAGCGAGCAGGACTTTATTCTGAGAAACAGGGAAAGTCCAGCAACAAGGAGTAGCATTAAGTGTAAAATGTCCACATCTTCATATATACTGTATATACACACAGGAGTTAAAAGAGTTAAAAGGCTGCAATTGGCACCCCGACCAGGGTCTACCTCACCTTGTGCCCTAAGTCTCCTGGGATAGGCTACATACAAGATAAAGAGCTATAGACAATAAGTGGGTTAAAAGGTTCAAGCTTAAAAATAAGCTATTCAGCTTTAATGTACTCAGTGATATTATTGTTGTTGTTATTATTATTATTTATATTATTATTACTTCAGGTTGATGCCCATGTGAACCCCTTAATTATTTTAAACTGTAATTTCACCAAATTTTCTTTGGTGTGACATTACTGTATATTGTATCGGTTTCCACTGCCTAAATATTAGGAAATTGCACAAAAATTCAACTGGTTCACAGATCTACTGTCATTTCAGTTCATCACAATCGATGCGACAGAGAGGATATAGAAAAGTTTATGTTTACACCGAAGTTCCCTGTTCGGTAATCAGAGCGTGAATCACAGATAAAAAAATATATATACAGTACAGACCAAAAGTTTGGACACACCTTCTCATTCAAAGACGTTGAATTTGTATTATGGCAAGAAAAAAGCAGCCAAGTAAAGAAAAACAAGCGACCCTCATTACTTTAAGAAATGTTTCGGTCAGTCAGTCCGAAAAATTGGAAAAAAACTTTGAAAGTGTCCCCAAGTGCAGTCACAAAAACCATCAAGCGCTACAAAGAAACCGGCTCACATGCGGACCGGCCCAGGAAAGGAAGACCGAGAGTCGCCTCTGCTGCGGAGGATAAGTTCATCCGAGTCACCAGCCTCAGAAATCGCAGGTTAACAGCAGCTCAGATCAGAGAGCAGGTCAATGGCACACAGAGTTCTAGCAGCAGACACGTCTCTAGAACAACTGTTAAGAGGAGACTGTGTGAATCAGGCCTTCATGGTAGAAGATCTGCTAGGAAACCACTGCTAAGGACAGGCAACAAGCAGAAGAGATGCGTTTGGGCTAAAGAACACAATAAAGAACACAATAAAGGAAACTCTTTGAATGAGAAGGTGTGTCCAAACTGTATATATTTTAGATCGGATAAAGTCGGGTTAGGGTTTGTCTTGAAATGACTTCAGCATGTTAAAATTCACTTATACCATTTCAGCAGTGAAAATATGAACTAATCGCAGTAAAAAAAAACAAAGTGCTTGTTTACACTGAGCAAGTAGCTTATTAGTAGCTTATTTTGAAGTAGATTATTAAATCCGGCACATAATGTTCATAACATCGCTTTTACTCAAAATTTTGATTTCACTTACGGTGCTGGTTAAAAAACCAAAGTTTCATTAAATTCTGTCCAGCGGTTGATTTAAGACGCGCCCACAGTTTGACACATGTGCATTTTAATCTGGCACAAAATTGATCATAACTTCACCTCTACTCAACATTTTGATTTAAATTATGCCGCAGGTTTAACTTGAGGCAAATACCGAAGGACTAGCAAGGTTTTATTAAATTCTGTCCAGCCAGTTTTGTGTGATGCTGCGACAAAATCTGGCTGGACATACAGACATACAGACATAAACTCACTAACTCATCATCTATACCGCTTTATCCAGCATACAGAGTTGTGGGGGTCCTAGAGTCTAACCCAGGAGACTTAGAGCATGAGGTGGAGTACACCCTGGACGGGTTGTCAGGCCATCACAAATACAAACATACAGATAAGCAAATTTTCTGGGACTGGTTTCAGGTCCTCCAATGCATGAAAAGTATCGATATGTAGAGAGTAAATAATAAGAAAAAAATTCACATGATGACACATCATTCATCCAGGGAATAAACCAACAAGCTGCCATATCTTTGTCTTTTTTTTTTCCTGTTCTCCACCCGGACATTAAATAGATGGGTCATTAAATAAACTTGTCAGATGGATGCAGTCACAACAGTCAAAGCATTATTTGCATGATCAAACTCTCACATCTTGACATTACATGAGGTTAATATGCTAATAATATGCCTAATAATACATTAAAGTGATTTCCATTGTAAGTCTAAATATAACAATAATCATCAATCAAGTCATTCATGAACATAACTTCAAATCCATCCACACAAAAAAATGATAAATGACAATGAACGACCTTCTGTTCTTGCCGTATCACCGGATCCTTGAGAACTGGAGCATTAAGGATGTGTTTGTTTGCTTGTTGTGTTTGCTTTTGGGTCAAGCTGTTGCCCAATTAACACACTTTTCAGTATGCGAGAGAACAATAGCTAGAATGACTTGGCACATGTTCAAAAGATCAGGTTCTTGGCACATGTTCAGAATCAATGATCATGTCTCTCTTTTTTTTTCGCCCACGAGCAGAAAAAAATATTGCGAAGGCACAGCAAGGCAAAAGGTCAGGTTTTGCTAATACAAAAGGAGCCAGGTGGGAAAGAGGACTGACTATGCCGAAGTGCATTTCCTGTGCACTGCATACCTGTCATTTTGTGTCGAGACAGCTTTCATAAACATGCAGACAGACAAACTCGTCCCTCCACACCTGCGGCTGTATCCTCTAATAATTAGTTTCAGGTCAGTTGTTCATGTTCGCATTAGCAAACTATAATACAACATATAAACAGTATAAATGGATCGAATGCGCGGTGTAGTAAGCCTAACCCCTGATATGATTGTCTTCCGTTACGTGACCTTACAACGAGACATACTGTGTATACCAGGATTCCCTGTGTCAGAAGTAGGAGCGGTGCTGCATTTGGTTAGGGAACCTGTCAAGCAAACCTTTCAAGAGGATCACTATTCACTTTTAACATCACGACAATATATACATGGCATTTTACCCAATTTATTCGAATTCCACAGTGCATTTCCAGTGTAATTGCAAGAAAAGTAACCATCTATAAGATTTACAGTCATATTGATGTATTACCCAATTTGTAGTTCATACCTATTCTTTATAGTAGGATGTTTGACCTATTACATGGGTTTGCCCTTCTTTTTTTTTTCCGTTTCAGCCCATGCATGTATCAGGAAAAAGGAAAAAAAATCATTGTGGTTCTTTGGGTGTGAGAAATGGCGCTTTTGGGCATGAACGTACAGCATTGGGCTAAATACGTGGGGTGTTCAAGTCAAACCGAAACTTGATGAAATTTCTCTTGAATGAAGGCGTAAAACCGATTGACATTTACAAAAGACTTCAAGCACAGTACGGTGATGAGACTCTCAGCTGCAGTAAAACATTTGAATGGTGCAAACGTTTTAAAGAAGGCTGTACGTCTGTAAATGCCAATCTCGGCTGAAGTGGCTCGAAGCCCATTGCATTCCCGTGAACATTCAGCGAGTGGAATGCCGGATATGCTAACTTGTGGAAGACATGCATTTGTCTGTGGGAACTGTACACTCAATCATTCACCAACACCACTTGCACATTACAGGAACTCGGTTGGGAGTTATTGCCACACTCCCAATAACTGGGAGGTCCTGACCTGTCTGTGCCATTAAAGGAGTTCCCAGGAGGCCAGTGTTTCAGACGTGACGCAGGCAGTCCGATCATGGCTCTGGCATCATGAGGAAACTTTCTATCTTGGTGGTATCCAAGCACATGCATTAGTGTAGCAGGGGATTATATGGAGCAATAAAGGGAGTTTTTACTCTCACATCTGTGTTCTGTTATTTTCTGCAATCAAAAGTCACGGTTTGACTTGAACGCCCATCATAATAAGCCCTGGTTAGGTTCGGACTTCTACCTGGTTCAGTTCTCACAATCATCTTATGGACAGACCAGTTTATATCTGCCATCATTAGTGGTGATTTATAAAATGGCTTTGGTAAGTTCTAATACAACCAAGAAAAGTTTGTGAACTATACCTTCATTTGTCATCATTTTAAGTCAAATGATCAGGTATAAAACTGCATGTAAGTATTTACTGAAAAGTATGAGGCAGTCTAGGAAAGAAGGGCAAATCTAAAATAGTAATCAAGACCAGATAAAGGGTCACGTAGGCACTGTTCAAACAAGCAAGACAATACAAAAAAAACTTAAAAGAGCTGCAGGTCAGAGTACATGAATAGCAGTAACAAAGATCAAACGCTTGGAATCACAGAGACGGGACTGCTTTAGTCAGACTTTGGAAAGTGTGTGTGTGTCAAAGTCTGGCTTATTTCAGGGTCTTCTGTGATTGGCAGAGAGGTGTGGGTGATAAGTAATCAGCGGCACATTGGGGTCATGTGATTCTCTTCTCTAGAATATAGAGTTCTCCCCCAGTTCATGAGGTCGTGCAGACAAGGCAGACAAGACAAGTGATCCTTCTGTGTCAAGAGGGAGTTGGTGTAGAAGCTCAGCCAGAAGTTCATTTGGACAACTTTGGGGATCAGCCAAAGTTCTTTTGGACAACTTCGGGGATCAGCCGAAGTTCTTTTGGACAACTTACCTGATTCCGTGGGTCCATTGAGGTGAGAAATACAAAATGTTAATTACTGACTTCTTTAATTTGTTCGATCTACTTAAAGGAGCCGGTGGACAATGGCTAGAGCTTCCTATGTCCATGGATTGCCCCGTGTAGATTTGACCTTTGGCTTGGTTTATCGGGTGACCTCTTGTAGTTGTTGATATTTCACTCTTACACACTAGTTCCCTCCAAGGAAACCGGCCATTGATGGTGGGAGCATTTGTTGTAGCTGTGTTACAGGGCAACAGAGGCGAATGGTAGCCAAGCAGTCACTAGAAGGGGTCACTTTGGTGGTGCAGTCATTGTCATGAAAATGGACCAGTCCTCCTGTCCTTCGTTAGTGTAGAATTGTCCCTGTGAATGGCCCTCACCACATGGCTACAACTCTACATACCCTGAGTATATTGCATCCCTAAAACATCCAGTTTCACATTAAGGTGTTCTGAGGGTCCCAATTAGAAACGGAAATGTCCTACGTGTACAACAACTCTTAGTTTGTAATGTGGTTTGCATAGCTGGCGACTTGCTTGAAACAGTGGCCGAGAAGAATCAGTGTGGTTCTAGGGAAGTGGAGGTCAATGAGAGGATCCCTGGTAAGGTGGGAAACTGTATCCTGGTGACAGTGTTCTTGGTGCTTTGCACACATTGAACTGAGCTGAATCAAGTTAGGTATGTCTGTTATCAATTAACTCTACTGGTGTTTCAGTGTGGAGAAGCTTATATGAAATCCCTGGTGGCCAGTTGCCGGGGAGAAGTGCACCCAAGTGTTTAATTTACCGCAGAGCGGAGGTGGCACATGGGTGTCCATGGCAAATAACTTTAAAGGCAAAAGAAGCCTACTACTGCATATGGACTTTCAAGAGTGATGTCAAGCCTTCCAGTGTAGGGATGGTAGTGCCTCTTTTATCCAGAGCAAGGCCTGGTCTCTTTGTGTTCTTCAGGTAAGCTTTTGTTCGCCCTTTGAAGGCAGAGATGTGAGTGTGAGCAGTCAGTCTCCTTTTCACTATCAGCGGCCAACTTCTTGCCCTCTGACAGGAAGTCTAAAAATTAAAAGATCATAGGAGAGCTCCCTAATACAAGGTTGCTTGTGCCAAGGGTAACACCTTGCTCGAAAGAGCCCACCTGCATTGGAGTAGAAATCTGTCACACTGTGATCAGATATTTCAGTCTTGAACCATAATGATTTCAATTTGCCAGTAGGTAAAGGAGAAGGCCAGAGTCCGGTGTTGCGTAAAGCTGGCCAGTTCATTTATAAGAGCATGGAAAGATGCAACTGCACCTGCAGAACCCGATGTAGATGTTTGTGTCCGTGGGTGGAGATGTCTTCTTAGTCATGTAGACAGCTGAATGTAAGAGCAGGGTGTTTACTGAAAAGCATGTGGCAGTCGAGTAAACAAGGGCAGATCCAAAATGGTAATCAAAGCCAGGCAAAAGGTCAGGTGATCACCGAGTAACAAAGAACATCGAATAATAGTAAAAGTTCTTGTAGTCTCATATTTTTTCACCTCATACAGTATGTCTGTATGAAAGTATGTATTTGTAGATGTAGTTTGTAAATAAGGGATGTTAAAATTGTGCCTGATTATTAATCAGGGAACTGTCAATAGAGAGCTATGGCTCATGCGACCAGTCATGTGACTTGGATTGTGGTTGTTTACTGAACAGGTTGTGATGTGGCTCTCTGGGGATTCTGGGAGTTGGAGTTTGAGGTTTTACATTCATGATTGGGTTGTCAACCTGTAATAACTGAAACTGTTGCGTGTTACTGTATGTGTTTGACCTACATACTGACCTATGGGGACCTGGTGGAGTAGTGGTTAGTGCTGTTGCCCAGCAGACCTCCAGGATTTGGGTTTGATTCCCGCCTTGGGGTCTATGTGCATGGAGCCTGCATGTTCTCCCTGTGCTTGGTGGGTTTCCTCTGGGTACTTGGTGGGTTTCCTCTGTTGACCGGAAGTTCTACCACGGTCGCAAAAATATATAAATAAATAAATAAATACAATGGTCACCATTGGTCTCCACGGCCCCTACTTGGATTATATGCACACGTTTGCAGAGCTCTACTGTCGCATTAACACACATTATGTTTGCATTCTTATGCACTATTCTATCTCAGTCTCTATCAGATCTGCCTCAGTGTTTCTCCACTAATGAAATGTGACACACCCCATGTACGAGTTTGTGGACTCAGCAAAAAGGTTGGGTTAATCTTTCAATCTACTTTAAAACCAACTTAAATACAAAACAGGATACATGTATGTATTTGTACCATTATACAGGGGCAGGGCATACGCTTTTACCATACTGTCACCTGTTCTTTGAATCTCATAGTCTATTTTGGGTGAGCTTTAAAAAATATTACGCACCGTCACCCATACCAGTAGAGCGTGACAATAAAAACTAGGTCAGGTCATTTTATTACTGTAAGCTACAATGTCAATATATATTATCCCTAATTCATACCTTCTGTATAGCAGGAATTATAACAGCCATGTGGTTCCACCTGTGGTTTAGTTCAACACTATCAAATCTAATCAACAGGAAGAAATTTATTTTAAACAAGTTTTTTTACCTGGAGAATTTCTTGGTATCATCTTGTAAACATATATATTTTTTAATCTGCCATCTTTGTTGCTGACTTACAGTATAGGGTGACTAGACGTAACTGCCACTGCAGCCAATAAACGTTTAGAAACCGTGTATATCAGTATTGCATATTGTAGAAATGTCTTTCAGAATCATTATGTACCGTATGTTTGTCCTCTAGTTTCTGTAAGTGATTTTTACACTGGAAGGCACTTCTTAAAAGTTGAGCTGCTGGTCTGAAAGGCCTGACCTTGGCATTTAAGAAGGAGACACTCTCTCGTACACCACCTGGCGCTCGACAGGGTGGTTTTCCGGATATAGATGACAGATAGATGGAGAGAGATCCTCTGCTCTAAGGGTGTGTTGCAGAAACTCAGAGACACATGAGAGGTCAAAAAGAGTCAGGTGTGTCACCCGGCACTGCACACACAGCCCTTTCATCTTCTTAATTAAGGTTCCTCGCTTATGGGGTTGTAATAACCGGAATCGTTCAGCGGTGCGTGTTTGACCTGTACACTTCTCCTTCCTCCTTACACACACACCTGGTACAATCTGAAGCAGCAGAATTGGAGATTATTTCGAACCCCAGCATTGTAGAATACTTAAATGCATTTGGACTGAATGTGTTAATTAGGTTATATAAATAAAAGAAATGTTTTGTCTATACGTTGGTCAGAACCTCCTCTTTTAATGATATCTTTACGTTTCCTACGCGTTTGAGGATCGGAAACCAGTCTCGTCTGGTGTAAAACCTGCGCCGAGCTTGTGTGCGGACCGGATTGTCTGCTGAGGCGACCCAACGCCGGGAGCAGCCGAAAGACCAACAACAATTTATTTGATTTGCAGCAATTAAAGGAAAAAAAATTATAATTGCTATTAAATAGTACAAGTTCGGCTACTCAATAATGCAAGTAAAGAACGATTAATATGAATGAGTTCAACAAACTCAAAAAATTATAGTTCTGTTTACATAAAGCTGGAAACTTCATTACTTAAAAAATTTGATGTAATCAAATTTTTGGAGTTTTGTCAACTTATTTGGGTTTACAGTGTTTAAGTGAAATCTAAATGTTCAGTAAACAGTTACGCACTTGATTTAATAATCTACTTAATTTACTTAGCTTGAATATTTTTACTGGGATTAGTTCATATTTTTGAAGTTCATATATGAAATCCCGGCGCTGAAGCGGAATAAGTGAATTTTAACAAACTGGACTCATTTTAAGACGAAGCGTAATCTTTGTCCGATCTACTTTTTCGACTTCCTTATCTGTGATTCACTCTCTGATTACCGAACAGGGAGTGCATGCGGTTGAAAACGAAAGAAGTACGACTTAGTGTAAACAAGGCGTCAGATACTCAACTTTAATCAAAATTCTATTCCTTTGTATCAATACGTTAGACCGAGAGTTCTGCTGTACAGACAGACAGATTTTTACCTTTAACCTTTCAGCGTTTTCCAGTCAACACCTGGTACGTCAACGAACTCTCTATAACACTAACCAAATATTAACATCCTTTTTTTTTTTTTTTTTATCCACTTGAACAGATTAAATAAACAAAGTGTGTAACTGATGATACGCTGACGTTTTCTGTGAGCAGAACCTGTACGATGAGTTTTTTTTATTTTTATTTTATCAACCTGTAATCTGTAACGTTTTTCAACATCTTCAGGAAAGAGATCGTTTTCTTGTTAACTTGACAAGCTGCATTTCTGTCCTGTTAACTTCACAAGAGGGCGAGGAGAAGAAGAGCGAGATTATTCCTACTGTAGCTGCTGTAATCAAAGTGATAACAGGAAGCTTCTGCATGCGGGTCTCTATCAGATCTGCCTCAGCTTTACTGTTCTACTGAAGTGTGAATCAGTCCGTATGAGGGTCTGAACGATCAGCATGATGAATATATGACATGTGGGGTTCGGAAAAGAGCCACAGTTCTCACCTGGGCTGGAAACCTTCAGAGTTTATGAAAAAAAAAAAAAAAATCCCTCAAACGTGTAGAGTGAATAAAAATATGCACAATATTCTCTGCGTAAAGTTGAGATGTGAATCCGGTCTTATTATTATTTGACAAAACGCTAATGTTGACTGACTGACATAGGGTTTGTGGTTTCAGTAGCTACTGTAGCTACAGGTTCATTATCAAACTAGGCCACGATAATTTATACACGTTATATAAAGCTTTGGAGTATAGAGCTTAAATATAGAGCCTTTACCACAGCAGTTAATTGCTAATGAACATCAGAGTAACATCTGAAGTTTAATACACGGACGAAACACACTTTTTGGTGCCGATATATACATTTTTATAAAAAAAAAATATATATATATATAAAAAAATTATGTTATACATATAATACAGAAAATGTGTGTGCCAAAGAAGCTTTATGCAACATGGAAGTGACCAATCCTGCTTCCCTAAAAATTTCAAACGGCCATTTTTCAGCGTTATACAGTTATACCGTCTCGCTTCAAACAATAATCATTTAAAATGCAAATTATGCACAGTTTTTTGAGTATTGATAGTAAAATTGGTGTAAGCGTCTGTAAGCATATGACCTGTAAATATTGCTGCTTAAATGAAAGCATTCCGTGGAAAATTAAGGATTTTTAAAGCAAAACACCTGTAGTGTCTGTAACCATGTCAGATTTATTTTGCAATATCTTAACAATTTTAGAACAATCCACTTTTTCAGGTTTATGTCTTTTCATGCGAAATCTAAACTGGCCAAGTTTCATCCGATAACAATTAAGATCATTTGAAGGCATAAAAGGGCGTAAAATCGTATTTAGCAAATGTGTTTCTATCTGATACGTGTCCAAACAACGCAGCATGGATCAGGAGATGGTGTTATATGATCCTATCTGAAAATTCACTTTTTCACCTAGGTGAGGCATGGATTAGCACCGATACCATGGTGCTAATAAAATCTAAACCAAAATTGTGACTAGGTTTTTTTTTTCTTTTCTTTTTCTTAATAACAGAGTAAATCTGACATTTACTTCTCATCCCCCTGCTAACACTGTGTGCTCCTGTATGCACAACACCCTGCTGTTACAGCCCGCCTCGCCTCGCCTCGCCTCGCCTCGCCTCGTCTCGCCTTGTCATTTCCCAGATCTGCATCCTTTGTGGAGCGTTATGGTCTACTGGGAAAAGGGAAGCAAATAAACAAGATGACTGCAACACACACGAGCATGCGAGCGCTGCGTCATGCTATAATGTGATCTGTCTCGCTTCTTATAACGCCATCTGCAAAAACGTATTTGGAAATAACATGTAGAACAAATAAATAATAAAATAATAAAGCTCATGAGGGTAGGGTTTTTTCTTTTTTGTATATAATACACATCACATCTCGTCTTTTTCTTAAAGTGAAAAATTTATTATTAATAAATTGAAAAAATTTATATCGATTTTAAATGTTGAATTTTTGAAAATGTTTTGCAGTTTATAAGGTCTTACGGGTTACTAACCTTTTTACTTTAATATCAATTTTACTATAATCATTTCTGGTCATATTACTGATATCAATATTATCTTTTTGAAACAGTCAATTTTCATCGAACAACATGTACATGCTAATCTACTAAATCAAAGGAAAGTCAGAATTCGTATTAAAGTTTGATTTAATGCGAATTACTTTTCGCAACCTTTTTACAGTATTTGCCGAATATCTTTTACAAAATGAAACATTTAAAATCATACAGTGTAATAATAGAATAGAAGGTGTGTAGAGATTCTTAGTAGTGCATTTGGATTATCAGGAAGCAAACTAGTACCCGATGAAGTCATGTACACTCATTTAACCACAGAATGATGTGTGTGTCACTAATGCAGGAACCAAATGATATGACCATCTTTCATGCTCCGAGTATCATCATGTTCCATCTGGCAGTAGTGTAATTACAGTTTACAGTACATCTGTCAGTGCCGTCAGTTTTGTTCGCAGCAGGCCGTTCCGTCAAATACAGACTGTAACTACTTCTCAAATAGTGGTGTAGAAACATTACTGTTCCAGGCAGTGGGGGGGTTGAAGAAATTGTAATTGTAATATGGAACTAAATTTTTGTCATTGTATTATGTTGGAAAGTGTGAGCTGTTCGTTCTTTACAATCAAATCAAATGGAGACTTTTTGACTGTTCAGACATTCTGGTGGAATTTCGGTTGCTCCCTTATCGAGGGGTCGCCACTGCGGGAATATATTCAAATTTACATTTTATTTCTCACATCACACAGTCATACACAGTACGATATGCAGTGAAACGCTTACAGTATACGACCTTAGACTAGAGAACAAAGAGAATAAACAGTAGAAAAATAAGTTAGGAAATAAAGTAAACTCTAGCTATGGAAATATACCTAATATATAAAAATATAGTAAGAAAGAAAAAAAAAAAGAAAAAAAATATATACAGTATGTATATAATATAAAATATAGAAAACAACCTATAGAAAGGTAGAAACTTTACATTATGTACAATAGACAGATCTTAGAATTTTTTGTTGTAAAGGTATTAGAATAATAAATACAGGATATAATTGACCGTATTCAAGATAGTTTATGTTGATCTAAGATGTAATATTTTTATCGTTTCCTATTATAAACAGTGCAAATCAAGTGCAAGTCCTGAGGAACCCTGTCTATGACAATCCAGTTAAATAACCCTGTGGGTTTTCCTGATAATGTCATTCCATGTGATTTTTTACACGGAGCAACATTATCGCCTAAACCGTACAACTAGCAGCACAACTAGCATGAATTATTAAAGGGTTCGGAAATAAAATAGCTTCGAGACAGTTCCACTGAAGGCAATTGAACGCGAGCACTGTGCCGACTAGCTGGCTAGGTTCCAGTTGGTTAATCCTGTTTAGCAGCATGACAACTGAATAAAAAGGGCATCATTCTAGCACAATCACTGTGGGGGAAAAAATGTGTTAATTGACTTGTATAGTATATCATCAGCTGTACTGTGTATGTGTGTCAGGCTAAAACTGTACGAATCAGCATTGTGGAGTTAACACCTCTGGAGTTAGCGTAAAAACGCACAGCTCCGTTTCTTATTTTAGTGGTAATGTGATCAGTTAATACACTGTATGATTAGCCAGGTCGTAGCTTGCAAATAGCACTAAATGCTTCACGCTCCAGTGGGCTGAGACGAATAATCCTTTTTCTTTTTTTTTCTTTTTTTTTTTCTAAAGGTAATAACAGCTCTTTAGCGTGTTAGCATGCTTGTACTGTAAATCCACACCTAACCAATACATCTCTCCTCTTGTGCTTTCCCGTAGGAGCCTCCCTTCACTTCATGAAAACTTTCCCAGCACTATCGGTCACTAGAGGGCGGGAAAAACACGCAAGCACGCCTTTGTCCAGTAACCAGCCTGGAATTTAAACGTGCGCTGATGTACATGGTATGGTCCACGTCATGCTTTTTTTTTTTTTTTTATAAAGCAAACTATGATTTGTTAGTTCTGTCATTTATGCCTTGCTATAACTTTGCATACGTTGTAGATGATCAGCCCCCCACAGCTCCCCCGCATCCGTATCTCGGAAACAGCTATGCCTACCGGATGCTTTTCGCCTCATCTAGGACCGCAGGCCGTCTCTGCCCTCTCACCCCGATCACCCTGCCGCCCCCAAACTTCGCCATCTCCGCGTATGAGGAAGCTGATGCTGACCCTGCCGCTCGCCGGACACATGGTCCGGACGAATTGCCACCGCAGGCACAGCTGGCATCCCGGCGTGTTGCAGTGTAGCCATTCACAGTGTGGACAGCGCAGGTAGGGGACACCAGGAATAATAATAACAGTATATATAAATATATATATATATATATAAATATATATATGTGTATATATATCCTAATTTTCTAAAAAAAAAAAAAAAAAAACTTAAAAACTTCACTTCATAAATAAAACTAAATTGAATTGAATTAAAAATTTTGAAATTGAAATTTTGATTGAAGATCAGCATGCAGATTATTATGTTTAAAATCATTATTAGACCTTTGACAATTTACTGCATCTTATAAAAATACTGCTACTCAAAATATAATATAATGCAGCGAGTATTATTAAACTTATTGTTTTTTAATAATGCCTGTCTATCACCGGTTCGGTCCAGGCTGGGATTTACTACGTGGCATGTTTGCGTAGGTATGTAAGAAAAGTCATTGTGTGCAAATGAACACAACTGAAGAACAGGTAATGAATTAATCAATCAGAAAGAGAAGCTCTTATCTTACAGTGCAAAGTTGTGGATGGAGGTTTTCGAGCCAGAGCTTTGTAACCCCAGTCAATGGTAAAGATGGCAAAGATGTAGATTTGAAGTTTTCTTTCTTGGGAAATTCTATGTGACTTGGTTTTTGTGCTTTCTCAGTAACACGACTTCTAGTGTTTGAAAGTGTCCATAACATTTAATGCAACTATAAAAGTAGTAATAAAAATATATCATTCTCTAAATAAAAAAAAAAAAGCTTGTCATTGACAAAGTTTGGCAAATGTCTGTGGCAAAAATTGGCACATAAAACTCTATTGTTGATTATTTTCTTACATTATTTTTTATGAACTGGCGCCTAATCATATTTGCCCTTTTATCATTTGCTTTTATTAAGATTTTCAGTAAGTGTTTCACTCAGCAGCTTTCTTTGCACTCCTCTCAGTGTAGCTCTAGCAATGCACTAAACTACATTTACTGTACATTTCAGCCTTTGGCAGATGGTCTTATCCAGAGCAACTTACATTTTTTTCTCATTATACATTTGAGAAGTTGAGGGTCCTTGCTCAATAGGCAGGTGGTGGGGTTTGAACCCGGGACCTTCTGGACTGTAGCCCAATGGATTAACCACTGAGCTACCCAAATTAACTACATTACCCATCAGCCCCAGCAAATCACGTAATTGCTTGTTAGGCACTGTATTGTAGTTCTGTTTGTTTGGTTTTTCTAAAGATTATGCACATAGTCTTGTTTTGTCTATCTCTCTGTGGTTTTCTTGTTATTAAAATAAATAGAATCAGCACTTGTATTTTGCTGCCTTATATGATTGGGACAAGAAAATGGCTTTTGCAATGCACTCCCTCAAAATATTTATTTTGAGGGGGAATATAGTTGGGGACCAATGGGCTCCCTACTGTAGCTCAAGCTGCAGACCAATGGGGCGGCCTCCCCGCTCCGGGTCAAGCTGAAGACCAATGGGACAGCCTCCCCACTGTAGCTCAAGATGGGGACCAATGGGGCAGTCTCCCCGCTCCGGCTCCACCTGGAGACCAATTGGGCAGCCACCATACTGCAGCTGAAGCTGGAGACCAATGGGACAGCCTCCCTACAGCTCAAGCTGGAGACCAATTGGGCAGCATCCCCATTGCTGGGCTGATGTTGTGGTTGCCCCAATCCCTGAATCTGATGAGGACATGTTTGCCCAAGCCTGCCTCAATGAGGACACAGTTGCTGCTCTTCATAGTGGCCTGGGCGTCACTTCATCTCCCTGCACCACCCCAGACGTCACTGTTCAGCTGAGGATGTCGCTATGGCCCGTGGTGTTGCAGTGTACCTTCACTCGCCTCTCTTGCTTCATGGAGAACTTTATCATATCTTCTTGCTCTATGGTGGCTGTGTGATTACATGACATGATTGCACGACTGTTTGTGCTTTTGAAGCCTCAAGTCAGTGTTGCACTGTTACTCATCAGCCGCAGCAGGTCACACATCTATGATAACATTCACTTGGGCATTTCTGTTTGTCTCAAAACATAGACCTTGTGATTTTTTATATACTTATTAGGTGACTGTAATTGTTTTCAACAGGATATTGACTTTGGCTTTGCTGGAAGGAATAACCTTAGATGGATTGCTTAGTGCTTAAGGAATTTTAGAAAGATGTCGATTTTTATCTCATCCACTGCCAAACAGCCACTTTTGAGCTCGTAAACAAAGCACTTAACCCCCAATTGCTTTGAGTGAGTCTTCTCTTTGAAAACCATCCAGCAAATGGAGTAAACTGAGAGGTCGACCACCTTGACTATATTTGAAATGTTGTCTCATTGAACAAGTTATGACACTTTTTTTTTCTCCAGAAGAAGGACAAGAAGTAGGGCAGGGCTGATATGAGACAGTGGCCGAGCTCCGTTCACTGTCTGCATTGTTTTCTATTAACATTGAACACATTGTCAGAGTGAACAGAGAGCTGGCTTTATTCTTTCTCAGAGAGAGAGAGAGAGAGAGAGAGAGATGCTCGGACACAATGGAAAACATCCTTGTACGAGTCGCCCTTGCCGTGCTCGGCCTTGCAGCTGGTGTCGTGTTGGGAGTTTCGGTCGTCGTCGCCTATTTCGTGATTTCTGTGTTGCTTGCTGTGGCGCTTGTGGTGTTTGCAGTTGTCATTTGTGTTTTGCTTTTGTTTCGGGGGAAAATGCAGCATCACGGCCCCTACTGTATCTGTATAAACCAGGTGTAGAGCTTCAGAGAGTTTCGTTTATGATGGAGGACAGGGACAGACGATGCATCATGTGATTATGGTGGGTGTGTATTAGGGATGCGTGTGTGTGTGTGTGTGTGTGTGTGTGTGTGTGTGTGTGTGTGTGTGTGTGTGTGTGTGTGTGATTTTCTTTCAAAAGGTTTCTGTTTCTTATTATCTCTTGACCGTTGTCAGGGCAGGTCTGTCATAGGTTCTCTTATGAAGTTAATCTCAGTATAATATTTAGAAAATACTAACCATTTGTAAATTTTTGACTTTTCAGTATCTTGATTTTATTAATTACTTTGTTACTTGTATATTATATAATTATATATTCAATATATTTTGTTGGTGTTGTAGATATTGATTTAAATTAATTGTTTTAAAAAGTAAAAAAAAATTGAGAATTACTGTAGTATATTTAATAGTCATTATTTTATCAATTTTAATGTTCAATATTGTTTGTTGAGTTATATTAAATAGAATTTAGCATTTCTTTATTTAATAAATTATAATTTTGTAACTGTTGTACATAATGTTACTGAAAGCTTCAATTTGTTTTAAAGAAATAATGATAGATAGATAGATAGATAGATAGATAGATAGATAGATAGAGGTTAAGACAGTAAATAATACTTAAATACATTCATTATTAATAAATAACTAATAAGCAGTAATATAATATGAAAAATATAAATATTCACTACCTCATGTAATATTATTATTAGGGCCTAAGCACTATAGGTGCGCATGACCCTCTTGTTTTCCTAAGGATTTTTTTTTCTACCCTTTTGGACTTTTCGGGGGTCTTAACTCATGAAACTTGGCAGACAGGTTGGAATCTGCTGCCATCAGGATGCCTGAGAGTGTCATGGCAGAGGCCCCCACACGAGATTTTGCCGCCTAGCTCATACACACTTTCACGTAGGCACACGAAACTCGGTACACATTTAGGGCTCATTGAGCCAAACAACTTTCACGCTGCATGTCCTGGCCTCAAGTCAACAGGAGGCCGGTTATTTTGGGTCGTTCGCAAAAACGCACCTGATGGATATTGATATACTCCTCCTAGGGAATTTATACGATCGCCATCAAACCGGGCCGATGTGATCTAAAGACATTGAGGACGCAAAATTGCAGAGGGATTTTTGATATCTCAAACGGGTCAGCCGTGATAATGTCTTAAACCGACACCGAAAAATGACTAATAACTTTGGCATTCTGTGTGGCATTATATTCAGTGACACGACATCATGTTCAGTGACATCACAATGAGTAGAATAATCCTTAGGAAAACAAGAGGGTCCTGCACACCTTATAGTGTGTGGGTAAGTTTTTCATAAAAAAATTAAAAAATAAAAAAAAAAGAATAATCCTTAGGGAAAACAAGAGGGTTCTGCGTGCCTATAGTGTCTGGGTGAGTTTTTCACTTTTTTCAAAATGTTTACACTCATGCACGCATGCACACACACACTCATACATCACACACATGCACAAATACATACACCCAATACACACACCTCTCTCACGATGCACACACACGCACAAACACACTTATATCACAAACACATTATAAATGTTAACACTCACATGTGCACACACACACACACACACACACACACACACACCTCTCTCACGACGCACACAAACGCACTCGATGGATTTTGATATACTCCTCCTAGGGAATTTTAACGAACTCCACCAAACCGGGCCGATGTGATCTAAAGACACTGAGGATGCAAAATTGCAGAGGGATTTTTGATATCTCAAAAGGGTCAGCCGTGATAATGCCTTAAACCTACACCGAATAATGATTAATAACTTTCTGTGTGGCATTATATTGAGTGACATTATATTATATTCAGTGACACCTTCTGTGACATCATGTCCAGTGACATCACATTCCGGTACATCATAGTGTGATGCCTTTCTTCTAGCATCTGCGGCCTATTGTACACACATACACATCACAAATGTTAACACTCACACACACACAAACACATCTCACACACACAAACACCCTCATACGTCATAAACATGCACACATACATATACACACATTACAAATGTTAACACCCACATACACAGACACGCACACACACACACACATTCTCATACATCACACACATTATAAATGTTAACACTCACATGCACACACACACCTCTCTCACGACGCAAACACACTTATATCACACGCACATTACAAATGCATACACAAACACACTCATACTTATGTATATCACACATCACAAATTATAACACTCACATCTCTGTCTCACACGCCCACACGCAGAAACACACCCACCCACACACACTAACACACACATCACTAATGTTAACACAACGACTCACACACCACACACACACAAACATCCATAAACACATTTATTTGTCACACACAGACTGACTTGTCATCCACTTGTCTCACACACACACATCTCTCTCCCTCACTCTCACACACACTCACACTCACACACACACACACACACACACACACACACACACACACACACACACACACACACACACACTAATGCACTCAACAAATATTTAGGGCCCAAACTGACATCAGCCCTGTATAGTGTGTGACGTGTGCAGGTTGTGCGGTGCAACCGGGGTAGCGATGGCGCAGGGTGCTTGGGCCCGTCATCGTAGCTTGCAACTACATTTTATTCATTATTTTTTAAACAAAGTCAAAGTATTTATTTATTTATTTGTAAACAATGATGAAGAATATATAATATGCTTACATAAATAATAAACATGAATAAAAATATTAATAAAAATACATATAATAACAATAAGAAATATATTTTTATTCCAAGTATTATTAGTTGTTTACAAACTGTTATATATTATATTAATAATATTATTCTATCAAAACTTTTTTGTAAAGAATAAAGAGTATATGAAATCATCAGTAAAGTAATAAGAAGTGATTATAAGATGTGAACCTACGCCGCTGCTCTGTGTTTGTGCGTCAGTGTGAGTCTGGAGGCTCTCGACCCCGTGGAGATGGAGAAGGTTCAGTGTGGCAGTCTGAAAAAGCGAGACCCTCGCCGCGCCCCCATCACCGATTACGCCGAGGACCTGGAGTCCCTGCTGTCACTCAATGAGGAGGAAGAGGAGGGGTCAGGCTCGCAGGTCTTCTCTTTCCGGGAGGTCAGTGTACAAAACACTGGATGATGATTGGAGGAAGAAAATGTCAGTCAAGCTCTGAGTGTAAAAACCGTTACTGAGAGGAACTTTGAACACACCTGATGATCATTGTTTTATATCAG
>JAAGKR010001957.1:10197-26042 GCA_011419295.1 Clarias macrocephalus | reverse complement strand
ACACACACACACACACACACACACACACACACACACACACACACACACACACACACACACACATTCATAAATACATAAACACAATTCACACACACACACACACACACACACACACACACACACACACACACGCACGCACACAAAAAAAACATTGCACACTCACACATGCATAAGCAGACAAACACAATTAACACACAGTCACACATTCACACCCCCACGCAAATAAACTTGAACATACACACCTTAAATAACTTGCACGCTCACACAAACACACACACACACGTAAAACAACTTGCACGCTCACACACATACACACACACACACACACACACACACACTTTTCTTTTTTGCTTTTTTCCCATAAGTGCAAAAGCCACAAAACTAACAAAAAATTTGTTAAGGGTGTGGCCACACATGGGCGTGTGTGTGTGTGTGTGTGTGTGTGTGTGTGTGTGTGTGTGTGTGTGTGTGTGTGTGTGTGTGTGTGCGTGCGTGCGTGCGTGCATGCATGCACATATGTGTTCTCATGTCTCCTTGCTGTTGTGTGTATTACAGGTGAAGTCTCCTCTGCAGAAATACAGTATGTCCGTCCCGTCTCTTTGCATCACGCCGTGTGAACCAGGTCCATCTCTCTCCAAGCAGCGTCCTCACTCTCACGCCCAAGGTAAACCAGTCAAGTCAGTGGTGCAGAGAGAAGGGCAGCAGATGCTAACATGTGACCAGAAGTTACATAGAAGTTACATAGATAAATCCATAGGGGCGGAGACGAATCGAATGCCACCCCTGTGGATGTTTCTGGAACCTTGTCTTGTGTTTACATGACCATCATTCATTTGGATTCAGGGGGTCTCGCTCATTGTATTCCACCCATCACCTCCCGCTAACCAGAACCAGAACAAGAGTGTAAAAGTTTCCAAAAATACTGTTTCTGTCTTTAAGTACAACAAATTGGTCCATGTGTGGGAGGAGCAAATCCACTGTCTCCTGTCAATCACAACCTTACTGTGTGGCACATAAGCTTTGTGTTCACACTACACTACAGATGCCGTCACAGACCAGAGTACACTTGTCCCCAAAGTCTAGTACGTTTGAGTAACATGAACACTGCATGTTCGTGCTCGGGCAGGAATCAGTGGTGGACTTGCATGTGGTCTGACTCTAATGTGCAAGCCAACAGTACCTATAAACAAGGATGTGGACCACTGTCGGTGGATAATCCTACATTCGGAAAATCCTCAACAAAAAAGTTTACAGTCCAATACAGTGGAAAACAGCTCTGAGACAAAATAGCGCCAGGATTCCCCTCACGTTTTAAAGGTGCAGAGACAACACTGTTACATTTCCCCTGTGAAATCTATTTCCTTAGGTCGCGGTTACGGTTTTTGGGGAACAGAGGGGACAGAGAGTCAGTCAAGTGGATTATTGTGCTTTACGTTGTATATTGTATATTCGTGTCAAAGATGTACGAGGCTCACTTTGTCAGACTTAAGAACAAATCCGACTTACAAACGTGCTCCCGGAACGGAACTGTACTCTTCTTCCCTTTGTGTTTATTGTCAGCTTGCAAAGAAACCAGGTGCAATCTGCCCCCTAGTGGTGTGAATGCGCAAGCGTATGAGGAACTGGACTATGAGGAACGGACAGCGCTTTCCTCTAACTGTGTTCCACTGCCAGTCTTTACAGCTGTTTGTTTTCCTCTCGGAGGAAGTGTGTGTTAGATTTCAGCCAAAATTCCCAAAGATCAATCTGATTCACTTGAAATGAATAATTTTTTTCTAGTTAAAACACATCAGCTTATAAAACTTGTCAGTGGTTAAGGTGTTGGACTACGGTTCGGAAGGTCCCAGGTTCAAATCCCACAACCTTCGAGTTTTCACTGTTGAACCCTCAACTGCTCAGATGTAAAAAGAGATAAAAGTGTAAGTCGCTCTGGATAAGGGCGTCTGCCAAAATGTAAAACATTACTCATCCTACCATAAAAGAATTTATCATTAAAAGCAGTTTTATTTAATTAAACATGACACGCTTTTTGTCTGTTTTTTTTTTTTTTTTTTACAGACGCGTTTATTATTGTAGACGTTGGCGGAAAATAAATGTAGTTCCTGTTCTCATTTGTGCTCACTATGAATAGTTGCTCTTTCACTTTCTGTTGACATTAATAAGACAGACAAATTGCACATTACTACAGTATGATAGAGAAACTTCTCTTGAAAGTTTTTCTGTCCTTCAGCTACCGTATGTTCAGTCTCAGCTTTGGACCTGACTGGAGTGCATTTGGACTTTTCTACTGATTCCGACAGATTTCGCGTTCCGAGATGCTTTTCCGCTCACCACGGATGTACAGAGTGGTTATCCGAGTTACCTGAACCAGCCTGAACCAAGCATCTCTCCTGCTCTTCTTCGGATGTTTTTTGTTTTTTGCGCCGTCCTCACTCGAATCCAGAGACTCAACAAACACGATGCCGCAGTTACACTGACTGCTTTAAAATCAGTAACGTGGAAGTGCTGTAAATTCATTTAGTGTGTATGAGTCTGCACGTGTGTGTGTGTGTGTGTGCGTGTGCACAGTTATGCGGAAGCCGCCTTCCTGTATTTGTTCTGCCGATTTGCTCGTCAGCGCCCTGAAGCCCTAAAGTGGTGTGTTCTCACCTCCCACTCGCTCTCCCATCTCTTCTCTAATGAAGTCATGAAGAAGCGTCTCCACTGTCAAGTCATGCAGGGCTACGATTTAGACGTGAAAGTTCAGAAAAGTCAATTTAGGAGGATTATTGTTTCTCAAAAACATTGTTAAGAAGTTGGGGGACTGATTCAGTGCTTTTGTGCTGTTTTTGTTTGTTTTTTTCAGCCCATTCTTCCCTTTCCTCTCTACTTGGAGGATCTACACAGAGGTAAGAGCTGACTTTTGGTCATTCTGGACAATGTGAGAACCGGTGATTGTTCTGTATTTGTGCCTGACTCTGGTGTGTGCGTGTGTGTGGAGCAGTCTCCAGGTTGATGCAGAGCTCAGTAGCGAGCCTTGGGACAGCGAGGAGACGACGGAGGGCCAGGGGGTTCCAGACAAGGAGAGCGAGAAGCCGAACGGCCTGCGCTCGCTGGTTCGGAGTCTCAGCTTCTTGGGAAAGATGGCGAAGAATATCAAGGTAGGAAGAGTGTTTTTCTGACCTGGCTTTAATATAACCAGACTGGGGTGATTTATATACAGTATGTAGAGCGCTGTGGAGATTTCATCTAGAAGATTTAGTGCATCAGTGTGGAATACATCCAGAATACTTAACCAAAGTGAAGGATGACTATGATGCAATATGCTGTTATAGGAAAATAATCAACGATGGAGTGGTGTACACAGTGTCATCGTTTATATCCATTTACAACAGGAGAAATTCTCATTTTGGAGTAATCTTATAACATCAACGCTGACGTTCAAGTCAAACCGGGACTTTTTATTCATACAGAATTGTTATAAATGTAAAAAACTCACTTTATTTCTCTATATGATCCGCTGCTACACTGATGCACTTATCCCAGTGTTTCACTAGTGCTTGGATACCATCAAGGTAGAAAGTTTTCTCAGAAACACCGGCCTCCCAGGAACCCATTTAATGATCCAAACATGTGGGAATGTCTTGGAGCGAGGTCAGGACTGTACGGGGGATGTGGCAATAACTTCCAGCCGAGTTCTGTAACGTTCTGACAAATGGTGTCAGTGAATGATTGTGTGTACAGAGATGAAACTGTTCCGCAATTCGGTGACAAGGTAGCCGACGTTTTTTTTAAGAATCACTCGCCGAATGCCGACTACGATCGGGTGTTCAAAGTCTTCTGGAATGTCAACACGAGTCCCGGTTTGACTCGAACACCCTTCGTTTGAACCGTTTTTTTTTATTTATCCGTTATAGCATACACTAGAATGAGCGCTATAATCTAAACCCGAGCTGACCAACCAGAATCGAGAATTCAGCATCGCTGCCGTATGACAGAAATTTAGCGAATTATTGTTTGTATTTTCTTCCCAAAGACATCATGTAAGAATAAATCGTATAACTTGTATGACTTGGAACGTTTTCATTTCATCCTCATTGATGAATTAACAGTTTAACAAAGACATGGTTGAAAAGCTTAACACTACCGTAACTCATTATTCTAAGAATACGCTTGAGAGAATGAGGGTCAGGGGGAGGGCTTCCTCTTTCCCTGTGCACAGGTTAGAGAGGAAACTGTCTGGGTTTCTGTGTATACCGTGTCAGGACATTAAACAATAATCAAAGCAGAAGACAAAGTGTCAAACCAAACTGAAAATACTACGACTGAATACAGATTTGCACCCAACAGCAATAAAACCCCTGCTTATGATTATTACCGTAGACTTTTTATATATACGGTAGCACATAGAGGCTCTCATTATGACAAGGTTGGTTTGTGTACTATATATTCCAGGCTGTGCTACTGTATCATATACTGTACATAATGAAAGCAGTTTTTGGGGTAGTACTTTTATATGAGCTCACGAGTTTCTGTTTCTAATATGAACTTTCTCATTTCCTCATTATTATTCATTTCTAAGCGGGTCGGGGGTTCTCGAATCTTGCTTCCAGCATGCGCGTGTCGCGTTCAGACTCTGGATTCTCCCAGTGCTTTCCTTCAGGTACTCCTTTCGGTTTCCCATTACACTCCGAAGACAAGCATCGAATGCTGATCGGTGTTTCCACATTGTAGTATGTAGTGTGTGAACAAGTGTGTGTTTATCCCCGGCAATGGGTTGGCACCCCATCCAGGATGTACCCTGCCTAGTTTCCTGGGATAGGCTCCAGCCTATCCCCCCCCCCCCCCCCCAGGCCCCCTTGTGACCCTGCACAGGATAAGCAGCATGGAAAATGAATAAACGCAGGAATCCGTGTTCCATCCGTGTTGGATGTTTGAGTTGTTTTTGGCCACTAGGGGGCACTCCTGGATTCCACCTGTATATCCTACATGTGCAGCAACACAGCACAGGATTTAACAGGCCAACCTCATGGATGACTTTTTTTTTTGGTTCTGGAAATGAACTCGAGGACTTCAAGACAACAATCTAGCTAGGAGTTTTACTGGATAAAACCGTCGTCATGATACATGCTCGTACCTCAGGGGCGTTCAGGTCAGACCGGGACTTTCTGGTGAATGGAACTGATTTACATTTACTGGAGACTGAAGACTGAAGGACGGTACGGTGATTTGACTCATTAAAGGAGTTCCTGGGAGGCCAGCGTTTCAGGAAGTCCAATCATGGCTCTGGTGCACTAAGAAACGTTCTACCTTGATGGTATCCAAGCACTTGTGAAACACTGGGATAAAGCGAGGTTTTTACTGCCATAGCGCTGTTCTGTTATCCTGCACAGTTAAAAGTCCCGGTTTGACTTGAACACATTTGTACATTTATTAATATTAGAGCATACAAGCCAGGTTTTCATAAAGCTGAGGGGAAAGAAAAAAATACACCAACAAATGCAACGTCTTCCATCTTGCTTGTGAAAAATGTAACATTGCCAATAAGCTATGAAGCTGATGTAGATGGCGTTGAAACCGGAGACTCCTTCCGTAAATGTTACATAAAAATCTTATTTTGTTGTTGTTGTTAATTAACAAAACTTTGACTTCATTGAGCAAAGCACAGAGAAGCACAGAAACTATAATGCATTAGAACAAGAATTTTAAAATAAACCTGGAATCTGGAAACGACAAAACTTTGTCAGTTATCATGCTGGTTATGAGCGGTTACTAATTTAAGAGATTTTAATCTGACGTGCGTCACCGGTAATTCATAGGTTCATAACACATTTATAACGCATCATGAAACATTCACGAGCGCTTCCATGAACATTAGAGGTCACAGAGCTGTTTCCAATCCGAGACCTCCAACTAAAACGTTTCATCTCATTAATACACACACACACACACACACACACACACACAGTAACATGTGCTGAAGATGAGTTAAGCAATATTTGTTGTGCAGGTTGTGTTGCTCGGTTGCCAGGCATCGCGCTTTTGTGAACAGATGAACAAAATGCAGAAATTGGCTTGGGGAAGTGCAACAGCTGACATCATCAGCAAGACAGGGCTGTAGCTGCGAGATTATGGGGTTGGAGCTATTTGAAGCAGCTGACAGCATCCATCATGAGCAGTTGTGTTTGTGTATGTGTGTGTGTTTGTGTGTGCGTGTGTGTGAGGGGGTAAAGCTTGATCTGACAGTCGTGAATATAGACCGCTCCAAACAGCAGGAAATGAGAAGGCGGAGTCAGATCAAACAGCCAGACGTGTATTTCACCCGCCGTGGTCACTGTGTGTGTATGTTCGTGTGTGTAGCATTTTTACATATAGAGTCAGATTGAGCCTTTACCCTTGATTTCATGTCTACACAGTCGCTATTGTGGTGTATACGCATCACATTTCATTCATAGCCTTTTTAAAAATAGCAACTTTTTTCTTTACTTTTATGTTTTCGAGGCTTAAAACCTGCATTAAAAAAAAAGTTTTTTTTGGTTCATTCATTCATTCATTCATTCTTTTTTTTTTTTTATTTTTTTTTTTTGCATTAGTGGTTTGTTTCTCACTTGAGTAGATGCGTTAAATCTAACCAGAAGCTGATACCTTTCCAAAGCAGATGTGTGGACGCACATCTGGCGAGCATGTGTGTAATAGCGTGTTTGAGAAATTTACGAGCGTCGAACTCTAGGTGTGTGTTTCTAAACAGCTCAGCAGGTTTTAAGATGTAATTCCATGTCGTGTTTATAGCTGCTCTGCTCCAGGCATATGCTTTTGTCCCAACACCACTTTTGTGTGAAAATGACACACACGTATACAGTACGTGTGAGTCTGTGTGTGTGTGTGTGTGTGTGCGTTTGTGCCAGCAACTGAGCGTGTGAACGCTGCACAGATTTGAGTGAGAATCGCCCTCCCCCGGCTCCGTTCATGCCAGCTGGGCAATTTCTTCTCGGACGGCAGGATTGCATCAGCGCAGCGGAGGTCCCTCCCATAAACCTCCCCCTCATCCTCCTCCTCCTTCTTCTCCTTGTCATCCTCCTCCTCCACTTGCTCTCGCTCGGAGATCCTCAGCTTGGGATTTCACAGGATGTGGCCTGGAACACGGAACAAACCTCAGTGCTGAGCAGCGGATATGAAAAGCAATAAAGTCCATGTCAGGGTGTGTGCCATATTACCTGAGCATATTTACCCGAGCTTTATCATCGAGTCATGCCTCATTTTCCATTGTGCAGTAATGAAGCGCACCGCTTCGGCCTGTTTGCTAGCCACGCTGTTGAAAATTAGATTCTCTTTCATATCAGACGTCCGGTTTAATATAACCTGGCATAAAGAGAACGTCAACAACGCTGGACTTGAGATTGAATGGAAAGTCCGCTCTGAAACACGTTTAATATGTTTTACCATGACATATTTCTCATTCTCTTGTTGGTTTTTGTGTCATGCCGACACCAGACGCTGATCAACAGGGAAGAAAAAACTCAAGCTTCTTTTCTCATTCTACATATTGTACCCAATGATGGACAAAAAAAAAACACAGATCCTGTACTTAAGTAAAAGTAGAGTATCAACGTATCCCAGGTAAAATATTACTCAAGTAAAAGTCTTCCATTTACGTTTGTTCGTGAGGAAAAGGTACAAAGTTTGGACCTTCAGTTTTACTTGAGTATCAAAAGTAATACGCTTGTATTACTTCACTGTAGACTTTAAGTCTGCTTTCCAATTTCATCGTCTTTCATCGCCGATTTCAAACACCTGCTACTTTTCGAAAGCAAATCACACAATTATGTATGAGAGTAAGCAGCTAGCGCTTCAAATTCCTGCTTCAAACGCTCTCGTTATGTGGCGCAACACCATGCACCAATGTAGTGAAGTAGAAAGTACAGATATTTGCTGTAGGACGTAGTGGAGTCAAAGTAAGAAGTATCCACTAATAAAACAGCCATGTTTGTATTAGCTCACTGCAACTCATAGTAAAGTCATAGTAAACGTCTGTCTGTCTGTCTGTCTGTCTGTCTCTCTCCGTCTCTCTCCATTTTTCTCAGCTTCCAATTTGTGAACATGCTGTTTTTTGTCACTGTCTTTCGACACTGATTTCAAAAACTTGCTACATGACTGAGCGTTTTACGTAGGGAAAGTCACACAGTTGCGTATAATAGTCAGCAGGTGGCGCTTCAAATGCTACAAACCACTCTGGTTATGTAACGCAACGCCATGCACAAATGTAGTGAACTAGAAAGTACAGATTATTTGCTGTAGGACGTAGTGGAGTAGAAGTGAAAAGTAATAAGACTAAGTAAAGTACATATGCATGAAAAGTGTAAACATGTTTGACATGAAATTAAAACACAACCCAGAACTGGTGGAGACGTTACCACAAACATTGCCATGTAGCTCTATGAGATATCTGACGTGATGATATCTGATCGATGGCATTGACAGCAGCATTAGCATGAAAGTTGAATCCTTTGGACGCTGATCTGTGAGGGGCGAGAGAGCTGGATGGACGAAAGGATTAAAGCACCGCTGTATTACCCTCTTCTTCTAGACACCATTATCATCGCATTGGCACTGGGGCTAATGAAGGAAGCTGTTAACCAAATTACAGAAATGGATCATAAGGTTGATTAAAAAAAGAGTTGTGACTAAATAAATCTTGGACACCCCTAAAGTGTTATCGTAATTATGAAAATGAATATGCAAGTCATTCGCAGTTATTAACCATCACCTCATAAACTCATTTATTTCCTTTCGCGTGTCTTACTCCGCTTAACTAGCTTCCTAGCTTCCCATAGGTTACTATATTATGTTAGCGACCACTTTTTACCCTAATCAGACTCAGCCTAAATAAATCACATGAACAAATGAAAATCTATTCTTGTAATCTAAACTAGACCTCGTCTGTCTGTGAATCAGTGACCCTGAACCTCTGATTTGCTCAGAATAAACCCGACTAGAAACAGAAACTCGAATCTGAGAATCTGAGCTGATGGTTTTTGCTGCTACAGAGTCTTTATTATGTTCTTTGAAATAAGCCCGAGGCACAGACCTGTAATAACCTGTAATACATCATCCAGGTCTAAGCACAGTATTTATTTGAGCAGCAAACTAATTAACATCAAACCAATTTTTTTGCCCGAAGGCCCCTGGTCGAGACGGCTCTTGCCTTGTTTATGCACTCGGTGTATTGTTTAAACATCCTTCTATGGATTGAGAGATTATTTCGGATTATCATGAGACATATCATGATACAGTATACATACATAGCCACTTCATTAGATGCACCTCTTCGACTGCTTCGAGGTACACCTCAAGACGGTCTGCTGAAGTTCAAACCGAGCATCCGGACAGGGACAAAAGGTGATTGAGGTGACTTTGGCATGAGCGTGGCATCAACTGGGATTTTCACGCACAGCCATCTCTAAGGTTTATAGAGAATGGTGAAAAAGAGAAAACATCCAGTGAGGGGCAGGTCTCAGGTGAAAATCTGGGCACTGTTGATGCCAGAGGTCTGAGGAGGATAGCCAGACCGGTTCAAGCTGATAGACAGGCAACATTAACTCAAATAACATCTCAATACAATCGAGGTATGCGGAAGAACATCTCTGAACACGTCGAACCTTGAAGCACCACACCGGTGAACAGGAAACTGAGGCTGCAGTTCGCATAGGCTCGCCAAACTGGGACCTGGTCTGAAGAGTCTCGGTTTCTGTTGCGACATTCGGATCAGAATTTGGCGTAAACAACATGAAAGCATGGATCCAGATCCAGAGGTTGCAATTCGCATGGGCTCGCCAAACTGGGACCTGGTCTGATGAGTCTCGGTTTCTGCTGCGACATTCGGATCAGAATTTGGCGTAAACAACATGAAAGCATGGATCCAGATCCAGAGGTTGCAATTCGCATGGGCTCGCCAAACTGGGACCTGGTCTGATGAGTCTCGGTTTCTGCTGCGACATTCGGATCAGAATTTGGCGTAAACAACATGAAAGCATGGATCCAGATCCAGAGGTTGCAATTCGCATGGGCTCGCCAAACTGGGACCTGGTCTGATGAGTCTCGGTTTCTGCTGCGACATTCGGATCAGAATTTGGCGTAAACAACATGAAAGCATGGATCCAGATCCAGAGGTTGCAATTCGCATGGGCTCGCCAAACTGGGACCTGGTCTGATGAGTCTCGGTTTCTGCTGCGACATTCGGATCAGAATTTGGCGTAAACAACATGAAAGCATGGATCCAGATCCAGAGGTTGCAATTCGCATGGGCTCGCCAAACTGGGACCTGGTCTGATGAGTCTCGGTTTCTGCTGCGACATTCGGATCAGAATTTGGCGTAAACAACATGAAAGCATGGATCCAGATCCAGAGGTTGCAATTCGCATGGGCTCGCCAAACTGGGACCTGGTCTGATGAGTCTCGGTTTCTGCTGCGACATTCGGATCAGAATTTGGCGTAAACAACATGAAAGCATGGATCCAGATCCAGAGGTTGCAATTCGCATGGGCTCGCCAAACTGGGACCTGGTCTGATGAGTCTCGGTTTCTGCTGCGACATTCGGATCAGAATTTGGCGTAAACAACATGAAAGCATGGATCCAGATCCAGAGGTTGCAATTCGCATGGGCTCGCCAAACTGGGACCTGGTCTGATGAGTCTCGGTTTCTGCTGCGACATTCGGATCAGAATTTGGCGTAAACAACATGAAAGCATGGATCCATTCTGCCTTGTATGAACAGTTCAGGTTGCTGGTGGTAGGGGTGTAATGGTACGAGGGATATTTGCTTGGTGCACTTTAGGCCCCTACCAGTTGAGCATGGTTTAAATACCACAGCCTAAACGAGTATTATTGCTGACCATTATGTCCTTTCTTTTATAACCAGCAGGATTATATGTCAACAAATAGTAGGATTTAGATCAGCAAATGATATTACTACATCATCTTCTTTGGTCCTTATTTTCTACCCCATTTTTTAAAGATTATAGGCAGCTTGCGTTTAGATGCATTGCTTGAGCAGTAAGGAAATGATAAGGCAACCTTGAAGGCTGGATCAACATAATTAACTTTCCCATTTTGTATCTTTCTAGACTCAGTTGGCCGATTTGGAATATCATGTTTTAACTACCTTTCGATTCACATCATCAGTTTTTTTTTTTTTTTTAAAGGAGTATCTGGGTTCACAAAGAATCCGCAATCAGCATTGAACAAAGGTGGACAAGTGTATTTTAGTTGCTTCAGGACAAAGCAGCCTGTGTGTCTTCATGTTCAGATCAATCGGCATTGATGTTAAGCGTGAGTAATTTCATATCGATCAGCTTCAAACAGATTCACAGCTCATCATCCATGTTGTACGGTTGTCTCCATTTTTGTCCCGCTGATTATCACCCAGCATAAAGATGTGTTGGATTTCAGTTTGAGATCCCCGTACGCTGAAGTGTAATCGTACCTTTATGTATTATTGTGTTCTCTTGTTGCCTGAATAAACTTCTGGAATTTGATCTCTCTCTCTCTCTCTCTCCCTTTCTTTCTCTCCGAACCCTCCCTTCTCTTTCATTCTCCCTTTGTTCTGTTCTGGTTTTTCAGTCACACTCATCCTGAGTGTGTAATCTATCCTCTCGTTCTGCGCTGCATGACATAATGATCGCCCAACAATCAGCCCTTCACATAGCCGCCTGTGTTTGTGGTTTTCAAGGGCAGTCTTTTTCACTAAACACTCGGTGACCTCTCAGTGACCTCTTAGATTCTACCCCAGAAACCCGAAACATCGACATACATCGACATGTTGCGGTTAAATCTCTCTATTTATCACTCTCTAGTCATGTAAACCAAAGCAAATTACATTTAGGCATTTGGCAGATGTTCTTATCCAGAGCGACTTACATTATCTCATCACACATTAGAGCAGATGAGGGTTAAGGGCCTTGTTCAAAGGCCAAACAGGGGCAACTAGGTGGTTGTGAGTTTTGAAACTGTGACCTTCTGAACCATGGGCTGGCCCACGATTCCCGCCAGGCTCGATTCCCGCCTCTGCGTGCATGTGCAGTTTGCATGCTCTCCCCGTGCTTGGTGGGTTTTATCTGGGTACTCCAGTTTCCTCCCACAGTCCAAAAACACGCATATTAGATTAATTAGTGTTTCCAAATTGCCCGTAGTGTGAGTGAGTGTATGTGGGTGTGTGCCCTGCGATGGATCGGCACCCTGTCCGGAGATGTACCCCGCCTCGTGCCCTAAGTCTCCTAGGATAGGCTCCAGGCCCCCCACGACCCTGTATGCAGGATAAATCAGTATAGACGATGAGTGAGTGAGTGAGTGATGTCCACCTAGTTAATTTCTTTTTAAAGAAGATTTAGACCAAAATTAATGTATCAATTTTAAAAATGTATACAATAAATTTACTTCAAGAAAACTAGCATGATGATCCTAAAAAAACTAGTCAAAATCCAAGACTGCACCTCTCACATACTCTCTATAGCGATTATCCTGTTCAGGGTCGCGGGAGCGAAACCCAGGCGTGGTGTCGATCCATCACAGGACACACAAGCACACACTCACTCACACACAACTGGAAATTTTCAAATGCCTGTCAATTAGCCTAATCTGAATGGAGTACCCGGAAACCAGCCATACACGGGGAGAACATGCAACTCCACACACCTGAGGTGAGAATCGAACCCTCGACCATGGAGGCGCGAGGCCACAGCGCTACCCACCACACCAAAACTTCACCTTTAAATCCAAGAATCACTGACAAGCTCTCACGCCATCAGACATCACCATGACCCTAAACATCCCCGGAAAACAGTGCGTATCCCTGAAACAGGGTCAGAACACTGAGTCTTTCTCTTCCTGCTATTGATAGAACACAGATAGTCTGTCTCATCTTACCTGCGCTCCCGAGCGTGGCTGTGTGAGAAAGACAACTTCAGCTGGTGACACAAAAGCAGGAAATGAATGGAAAGTGAGTCACTGCAGTGAGAGACAGAGCGTCTGTTCGCTCTGTAGCTGTGGGACGATTTTGAGGGGTTTCCGACAGACAGACAGACAGACAGACAGACAGACAGACAGACAGACAGACAGACAGACAGTCTGAATCAGCACACTGAAGTGGGTTGTGATAGTCAAGGGACCTTTATGGTGACTATTTGTATTATGAAACTTCAACAATATTTTTTTTTCCATGCTCAATTACTCAGTAATGGAAGCTCTAAGGCTAATAATGACCTGAGTAAAAGTTATTTGTTATTAAATCGCGTAAATTATATTCATTTGTTTTTTTTTTTGTAAGAACACGGTTATGCTACATTAATGGAAGGAGTCTCCAGTGTCAGAGATTACAGACTCCACCACAGGGAAGTCTTTCTGGTTATCCGATTCGGATTTGACAACATAACTAGAACTGTAACTAGAAATGGATAAACCGTAAGACGTGACAGTGTTTAGTTTTAGATTTGTTCTAGGACAGTTCTATAATTAGATTTCGTTTCACAGACTCTAATTCTCGTTTTTTTTAGACTCTCTGTGTTTGCGTGAGCGTTCCAGTGGGTGTCTGTTTAGCTGCGGCTTTTTCTGTTCTTCCTACAACACCCACATCTTGCACTTTTGTCTCCCTAGTAGGTGCAGCCACAATTTCCAGAGCGAATCGCTGTCTGTATTCTGTCTGTAGGTACAGAAACTTTAGCATATGGAGCACATAAACAATAAAGCTTAACTAGTACTGTTCAAACGAGCTCTGATCATAGAGAAGTGTGTAAGTCATCAGCACGCATGATGACCCCGCACACACCCCACACTTCTGTAAATTCCCAACAGTGAGTGCCTTTTGGTTGAGCCTGAGTGGCTACGGGCGGAGGGCGTTCCCTTTCTGTCTCGCTAAATTTAGATGATGTTGTGTTTCGTGTTTCTTGGTATCAAACCACCCATGACCCAACTGGGTGAAACTTTTATGAAATTTTCTCTATTCTTTTACTTCTGGAACCAGTTTTGTCCGGTCTGTTCTTTAACTTCTGGTGCCTGTTATGTCCAGTCTTAGAGTGTGTTAGGTTTAATAGACATTTAACATTTTGAACACTCTAATAAGTGTAATAATAACATCTGTGCAAAAGCAAATGTGTGTGTATATATATATACACACACACACGCACGCATGCATGCACACACACACACATACACACACACACACACACACACACACACACACACACACACACACACACACACACACACACACACAGTATATCCTCCGGAGACCCGGAAAATTTTATTTCAGAAATGATCAACATATCAAAGGGCAATATCATATGTTTTTGTACTTATTGTATTTGTTTTATATTTTATGTACATTATATAATTAGCTTTGAATTCATGACATATAGAGCAATATAATATTTCTTTGCATATTTATTATGCAATATTATTTATAAGTTATTGATATATTTTCTGGTGTAGTGGTTAGCACTGTCGCCTTGCACCTTCAGGGTCCGGGTTCGATTCCCATCTCTGTGTGCATGGAGTTTGCATGTTCTCCCCGTGCTTGGTGGGTTTCCTCCGGGTACTCCGGTTTCCTCCCACAGTCCAAAGACATGTAGATTAGGTGAATTGGCATTCCCAAATTGGCCTGAGTGTGTGAGAGTGTGTGTGTATGTGTGTGCCCTGCGATGGATTGTGCCCTAAGTCTCCTGGGATAGGCTCCTAATATTTAGTAAATTATAATGCACTTTTAACTCATGACATAATAATAATAATAATAATAATAATAATAATAATTTAAAGTATTTTAGATAAAATAAACTGATTCGTATTTAACAATACTAATATTACTAATGTAATACTAAGACATTATTATTATTATTATTATTATTATTATTATTATTATTATTATTATTATGCAGTAATTTCAGAACATTTATCTCCTTGAGTTTATTTATGCAAATATTAAAAACACACTCAGAAAGTATTTTTGAGAAGGTAAAACCATACTGAACAAGAAGTAAACCAGGTTTAATGTAAATTAAAATGAAAGCGCTAAGATCCTGAGCGCTGATTGGCCAGAGCTATGAATAGACTTCAGTAACCAAATATTAGGTGGGCGGGGTTTAAGGTGAAGCGCGTCGCTTGCCTACCAGGTTCTCTCTTTTTTTTCCCCTGTCCACAATGCATTGAAAAGTCCCGCCTTCTCCGCGCGAGGATTGGAGGATGCTCTGAGGGTTTAATCCGATTAGCCAATCAAAACACAATGAGGCGGTTCTTCTTGGGACTGCGGTTGGGGGGGGGACTAACGCGGCTAGCCCGGGTTTCCTGAGTGAGTGTGAGAGAGTGAGTGTAAGGAAACTCTTTAGAGAGAAGTACACAGCGCTGCATTGTGATCTTATCATCCGTACGGATATTGGAAATAAAAGTTGATGGAGTTTTCATACGAGAGACTTTTTATACCGTGTGTACATGCAATTAAGGTTGGACACTGACCAGTGGGATTGTACTCTAGTCGTTTTGGGGATATTTGAGAATTGATTACTTTAGGATCCCGGGGATCTGTTTAATCGGGTCCTGATGCTCGGTATGTCCCGTGTTACGGACCCGTTAATGAAAACACGCCAGGACAGAATGAAAGAAGTCAACTTAAAGGTGAGTGCAGGTCCTGAGCACCCCAGATAACGTTAAACATTAAGGTGTTAACCTATTTTAATAAGCGTTTTTAATGTGTGTAATTTACTGTAATGTAAACACTTGGGAGGATATTTACAACAACACGTTTTTCTTTTTCAATGTGGTTGTGTGTGTGTGTGTCGCAAAAATTCTGCACATCCGATGTGCACGAGTGATCGTTTTTTTTTTTT
>JAAGKR010001957.1:0-10177 GCA_011419295.1 Clarias macrocephalus | reverse complement strand
CTCTGTGTGCATGGAGTTTGCATGTTCTCCCCGTGCTTGGTGGGTTTCCTCCGGGTACTCCGGTTTCCTCCCACAGTCCAAAGACATGTAGATTAGGTGAATTGGCATTCCCAAATTGGCCTGAGTGTGTGAGAGTGTGTATGTGTGTGTGCCCTGCGATGGATTGGCACCCTGTCCAGGGTGTACCCTGCCTTGTGCCCTAAGTCTCCTGGGATAGGTTCCAACCCCCCCTCCCCCCCGTAACCCTGAATACAGGATTAAGCGGTATAGAAGATGAGTGAGTGATATATTTTCTATAAAGGTAATAATAATAATAATAAGTGGTAAAAGAATTTAAAGTATTTTAAATAATATACTATACTAATACTAATATTTAGTAAATTATAATGCACTTTTAACTCATGACATAATAATAATAATAATAATAATAATAATAATAATTTAAAGTATTTTAGATCAAATAAACTGATTCGTATTTAACAATACTAATATTACTAATGTAATACTAAGACATTATTATTATTATTATTATCATTATTATTATGCAGTAATTTCAGAACATTTATCTCCTTGATTTTATTTATGCAAATATTAAAAACACACTCAGAAAGTATTTTTGAGAAGGTAAAACCATACTGAACAAGAATTAAACCAGGTTTAATGTAAATTAAAATGAAAGCGCTGAGATCCTGAGCGCTGATTGGCCAGAGCTATGACTAGACTTCAGTAACCAAATATTAGGTGGGCGGGGTTTAAGGTGAAGCGCGTCGCTTGCCTACCAGGTTCTCTTTTTTTCTTTTCCCCTGTCCACAATGCATTGAAAAGTCCCGCCTTCTCCGCGCGAGGATTGGAGGATGCTCTGAGGGTTTAATCCGATTAGCCAATCAAAACACAATGAGGCGGTTCTTCTTGGGACTGCGGTTGGGGGGGGGAATAACGCGGCTAGCCCGGGTTTCCTGAGTGAGTGTGAGAGAGTGAGTGTAAGGAAACTCTTTAGAGAGAAGTACACAGCGCTGCATTGTGATCTTATCATCCGTACGGATATTGGAAATAAAAGTTGATGGAGTTTTCATACGAGAGACTTTTTATACCGTGTGTACATGCAATTAAGGTTGGACACTGACCAGTGGGATTGTACTCTAGTCGTTTTGGGGATATTTGAGAATTGATTACTTTAGGATCCCGGGGATCTGTTTAATCGGGTCCTGATGCTCGGTATGTCCCGTGTTACGGACCCGTTAATGAAAACACGCCAGGACAGAATGAAAGAAGTCAACTTAAAGGTGAGTGCAGGTCCTGAGCACCCCAGATAACGTTAAACATTAAGGTGTTAACCTATTTTAATAAGCGTTTTTAATGTGTGTAATTTACTGTAATGTAAACACTTGGGAGGATATTTACAACAACACGTTTTTCTTTTTCAATGTGGTTGTGTGTGTGTGTGTCGCAAAAATTCTGCACATCCGATGTGCACGAGTGATCGTTTTTTTTTTTTCTCGGCAGACTGCGGCACTTTAAGAAAAAATATACCTATAACGGCTCGCGCTTCCTTTTCATCGTTAAAAAGCAAAATAAAATCTGTAAACATTTAATATTATTATGAAAAATAATAAATCTAATTTCCTTTTGCTATAATGATGACGTTTTCCTTTTTACTTTTTTTTTCTCCCTCACCTCTATCTTTTCGCCATGCCGTGTTGGAACAGAAAGCGTGGCTCGAAAAAACGGGCCGCATCCCAAACGCACCAGTTGTGGAAACTTAGTGTGCTACGTAGGCTGCAGGAAACACACTCTCGAACACTATGTAGTGCACTTGTGTGGGGATCAGGCCGGCGATTGGATGTCCGCCATGTCGTCGTCCATTGAAAAGGAAATTGGTTGGGGGAGGGAGATGAGAGGAGGGGGGGGTCTCTTTTATTAAAGAAAAACACACTGATTTTGGTTTTCTACAATATTACACTTTTAAAATATATATATGTATACGGATGTAAAAAAGAAAATGGCCGTATCGTAAACATTTTTTTTTGTTAGAAATATGTTGATATAGGAAGCTTTGCTGTGTGTAGTGAACAGGAAGGCATTTAGGATTGTAGTACAGCAGCTCATTTATTGTCACAGAAAAAACCACACACACAACACACCACACATACAATGAACCATACATTGTCTGTTGGAATTGAAAATGTAATGGGTGTAAAAACACTTATTTAAAAAGAAACTCTCTCTTTAAACTGGTTAGATCTCAAACTCACACACAACCTTTGCATGTTTTGGGAAATCATGCGCCTAATCCAAAGCATTTTGTATTCATATATATTTTTTATGGAGAATCTATTATTGTTGGATGGCGGTGCCAGGATTCTAGGTAGTGCATGAGATACAGGTGTAAGTGTTTGTTTAGCTCATGCTCCGGCGATGATAATGAAGAAGGAAGTGTACACACTGCATTGGTGGCTTTATTGCATCTCTAAAATTGGCAGTTAATGCAATAAACTCGGACGGTGTATTTACACACACACACACACACTCACGCACACACACATCCAGGAACAGATGCTGGTGTGAGTGCAGATGTCCCCTGCCTGCATGCGAAGGCTGACAAGAGTTCACACAGGAGACTAATTTTAGTCAGTAACTCTCGCATGCTCACACCAAGCCTGATGATGTCATCGTGAAACTTCGGCCGGTTCGAGCGTTCACCAGTACACGTTCGGCCCAGTGTCACGATTAATGTTTAAAGTTATTATAATCGCTTTTGTTTGTTTGTTTATTTATTTATTTATTGAAAAAGAGGTGTGTCTTAGTTGACCTTGAGTCGTAAACACTTTTTTTTTTCTTAAAAAAAAGCTATAGGATGCAAATTGAGGGTGATATCATGTTTACAAACATGATTATTTGTCTTAATTATGATTTAATATGAATTAATTATCAGTATTGTCAGTTTAAAGTCGACAGAGGGTGTTATTCATTTGCACTGGAGGTAGGTCGGTCACGAAAGCTTTGAAAAGCAACCGGACTCTAAAAAAAACATAAATTTCTCGGTGTAAATACAGATTAGTTCAGACTATCCTTTTGAATAGTTTTATCCCACGATTTTGCTCCAGGTCACGCCTCCTACCTGAGTTTGATGCACTTGTTTGTGGTGACCACAAACAATGTTTTATTCATATACAGTACTGTGGAATAGCCCTGAGCCATCCCTCATTTCTTCGTATTAAAATTAAATAAAATGATATGAACGAAATTGGAATGAATGTTTTACTGCGAGATGCTGCAAAGCACTTAAAGATACAGGTTAGAAATCCGTAGTTTATATAACAACTTAATCAGCAGCCTCATTTCCTCTCTCGTCTGTTCCAACCACTCAGCCGTCATCACCAGTAAAATAATGATCACTCGTCATCACCTGCACCTGTCTCACTGGTTCATGCTTTGTTTTTTTATGCTTGAATGATTCATAGATCACTGTGTGGCTTACTAAACCACAAAGATTCCTCTAAAACTGCTCAGGTACAGGAACAAAAAAGTGCTACAGGAAGCTTGGAGAACCATTCCTCAAGACTACATGAAAAAATACAAGAAAGTCTGGTTCTGTATCTTAAGACTTTTGCACAGTACTGTAAATACTATAATATGCCTAAATTGTGATTTATTTATTTATTTTGGCCCTTCATAGGAAAGAATTTTCACATTTTCATCTTTAACCAAACTATTTAAACTAATCAAAATGTCAGCTTTTTTTCCCTCCTTGGTCTTCATTTTTGGTTATCATACTTCGTCTCATACAACACAATCGGGCCTAGGATCATACCCTGAGGGCAATCAAGCAATCAGTCATCTGTGAGATCAGAGGAGACACAGAAAGGATTGTGACCAGAGCCCAAGGCTTAGACATGAGACCGTCCACGCACACACACACACACACACACACACACACACACACACACACACACACACACAGAGCGCCAACAGAGAGGAGCACTAACAGACCTCCTATTATTACTGGCGCGCTCACAGGGTTGACTTCACCTCACCAATTCGTCCCATCATCTCAATCAGGCCTCTGTTCTGCCTCGTACCAGACATAATGGTGGCACTCGGTGCAATCGATTCGAACTCGGACCAAAGAGTGTACTGTATATAAGATATCGAGTATGTTGAGCACTGAGCAGCAGTCGACGGTCGCATGGCAAGCTCAAGGTGAAACGATATCGGTGAAGGTCAGACGAGGAAACAACATGATTCCTGGATGCTTGGTCGCCTCTGGGAATGTAGCAGTATTCGATTAGACAAAGAATGCAAATATTTGAAATGTAAATCAATTTCCATTGGCAACAAGTTAGATTTTGAGGTCGGAGAAGATCAAAATTATATCTTGATTCTCCGAAAAGTTTTTACACTCCACAATAAATAATTATGATGTGTACGTACAGAGATGCACAAAGAATTTCAGCAAAATCATGGTTACAAAAAGGAAGTGATTTTGTTTTTAATTAAAGCGAATAATAGGAGTGTGTTTTTATAGTGTGTTTTTTAGAAAAGTAAATTATGATATATAATTTTTCCTATATAAAGTATTAATATCATTGCATCAACCAACGCTAATTGTAATTATGATCTAATATATTATATTCTGATTTTTCAAAGAAAAAAAAAAAAAACATTTAAGCCTCCATAGTACGGACGATGATCAGAGCCACCATAGAATTTTTGAGTTTGGACTGCTTTCTTCGAATTCTGAGGGGGAAAAATGCAGAATTATGAAAAACAAGAAAGCCAGAATACAAAAAAAAAAAAAAAAGCCAGAATTCTCTGGGGAAAAAGCTAGAATTTCTTGAGGAAAAGGAATCTTAAAATTTTCGGAAAAAAAAAGAAAAAGAAAGTCAGACTACTAAAAAAAAAAGTCTGGCTTTTCCCCCAAAGGAATTCTAGATTTTTTCCAGAACTCTGACTTTCACCAGAATTCTGAATAAAAGAAAATCAGAATACTAAAAAAGTCAGAATTCTGTGGTGAAAAAAGATTTAAAAAAATATTCTATGGGGAAAAAATTGAATATAGAATAGATGCCATAATACTAAAGTCAGAATTCTGGGAGAGAAAAGTCAGAATTGTGAAAAAAAAAAAAATGTCGGACTACTAAAAAAGTCAGATTTTTGAGGGAAACAAATAGAATTCTGGGGGGAAAAGGAAAAGTCAGAATCCTGAATTTAAAGTCAGAAGTCAAATACTTTTTCATGGTGGCCCTAATCCTGTTCCATTGCATAATAACGTGACAAGCTGAAGGTCTTTTAATAAGCAATAATTTATTATATTATAATGCCTTGTTAGTACAGTGGGAGTATCTCAGTCTTTCTCATGAGACACCAGGGTTCAAATTGGACGGAAGTCACTCGGGAGTGCAAGTCAGTGTGCTCTCAGCGCCGCTCTCAAGTCCGGATGATAAAATGGAAAGGGTTGTGTCAGGACATAAAACCTGTGCCAAATCAAACATGCTGATCGGACAGTCTGCTGTGGTGACGCCTAGCGGAAGCAGATGAAAGAACAGGAAGACCAACCTAATGGAGATATAATTATAATGATGATGATGATGTAATCAATATTTACTTAAATTTCCCTAATGTGTATTCACAACACTTCTACTGGGTCTAATACAGTAACAAGACAACTTGTGTTTCTGTAAATTCTTGGTTGGCACGTTTTCTTGGTTTAAGTGGCAAGTCCGAAATCCGAGGTCTTAGTCATTACATGACGAAAAATGGCACCATGCGGGGTGGGGGGTGGCTAGAGGAGCTCCGCCTCAGCACACGCAGGTTGGGTTATGACAATGTGGGGATTTTGATTGAGGGCAACATTACCTTTGGTTGTGCTTTCATGTAGGAGTCGCATATTTCACTGTGACTCATCGTAGTCTGTAATGTCACATGGCGGGAAGAGTGAGGGGTACAAGAAGTCAAATTGTTCCTAACCTATAGTCGAACAGGTTAACAATCGGTATTCGATTAATCATTAATAATTCATTAGAACAAGACGAACAATTTAGTCTTAAATTAAGTTTAACAGTTCTAGCTGCACAATCACGACATATTCGTTAAGTGATTGCGAGGGGCGTTCAAGTCAAATCAGGACTTGTGTTGAAATTTCTCATGAAGCCGTGAAACCAATTGACATTTACAGAAGACTTAAAGCAGAGTATGGTGATGAGACTCAAATAAAACATTTGGATGATGAAAGCGATTTAAAGACCACCATACGTCTGAATGACAACGTGGTTTGTGGCTAAAACAGCTGATCCTTGAAAATTAAAATAACTTGCACGAACTCAGCTGGAAGATATTGTAGAAAATGTGTTTTTTAACAAAGGAATACTTCGAAGCCTTTAGCTACAAGAAAGAAATTCAGACGTTTTGAAATCCTTTTATCTCATTGATTTTCTAGTTCGTTATCCTCAGCCTCTCAGAATTCCTCAAACCCATCTTTGCCATTTCCTGCGGGAGTGACGGTTACCTCGGTGCACCTCAGGAATGTAAGGGAGTTTGTTGGAAGTGGGTTTTATTTACGCACTTGGTCACACCACATGCTTTCCCCTCTGATTACACACACACACACGTTGCGTTGCAAGTATGTAAGGTATAAAGGAGGTCAGCTACTATCGCTCAGACCACAGCGAGTAGGCTTGGGGCATCCAGGACACGCGCTTGAAGAACCTCATGTATATTTCCATCCAAATCATTTAGGAGTCGGTGTGTCTGGGTAGCACCTGTGTTGTCTTTATGATACTTTATGATCACTGACGACTTCATGATCTACTCACAGTTGAAAGAAACGAGCTTACCATTAAACGATTTATCGCGAATCTTCGCAAACTGGCGCAGACGTTTGTCCGTCATCTCTTCAGCACAAACATTTGCACAGCCAACAGTTCGAGGCTACAGCGTAAACACCAACCAGACGCAGCCGTAGATGGAATGTAACTGCTGGTTTTCTTCTGTAGACACCGACTACAGTGTAAAAATATCCTCCATATATTACAACCTCAAAAAAATTTCTTATATGGGCGATGGTGTTGTGTTGTGGTGTTTGGATTTCAGTCATTTTATAACAAGTAAAACTTACAGAAGTAAACCCCGCCCCCTAACCTTAACTTAAACTTATGTGAATTTGTTCACGTTTTTTACAAGTCTGTATGTTCTACATAGTGCTTTAAATGGAACAAATGGAGAAGACCTATTAAGCAAAATTTTATTTCATTTTTAGGCATTGTGTGTGAGAGTTTGTGAGACATTACATTCAGTTCAGTTACATTCCCGGCTTTTTGTCTTTTTAAGCAAGCTAATTTGATTTTTTCCCCTATTGTGATGTCATACGAGAAATTATATAACAAAATAAAAAAATTCTAAGTAAGAAATATGAAATATGGGACCTTTTAAGAAGGAATGAAAGAAACCAAGAAAATTCTCTCACTCAAAGCTTGATATATTTTTTTTGCTTTGATTTTCACATTTTTGTTTCATCTACACTTAAACGCAGTGACGACGGATGATAGTTTGCACCCACTGTCTTTGTCTTCTCAACAAAAGTTGTCCCGGCTAGCACAAGATCCCATTTAGCATCAAAGTCGACTTTGACTCAGAGTGTGTTCTGTGTAAAAAAAAAAAAAAGAAAGGGGGAAAAAAAGCTTTCAATCATCCTTGTCATCTTTCAGTCACTCCCAGTCTCTGTTGTGAACAGGTTTTAGTCAGAAATAGGCTCATCTTCACACTGTCTCACACTTGCATGGACGGATTTATTGTGCTGTTCTTCTCACTCGATCACCCCTGAGCTTTGACAGGAAATGCTACACAGATACGGGGCTATACCAGAGGAAGCAAGTACCGAGTCAAATCTATTCATCAAAAGTCCTATCGATCCCTTAGAGATACACACCGTCACTACTGTACAGTGCAGATGGAAAGTGTGTAAAGCCTGGATATGGAGTGTGTGTGTTACTGTTTTAGCCTGAGGCCATCTGCAGTGGGGGATGGAGGGCACCTGTGCAAACAGAAGGGCCAATAGAGAAACAGCTGAACAGACACAAACACACACACACACACACACACTGTGAGGACCGTTTGAGGACACTAATAACAATCACATTGAGGTTTTGACACTCCTGCTACGGGATTTCTAGTCTGAGCTACAGAGAGAGACGCTGATCTATCGAGATGTCTCTCGTGTACTTTTCTGACTGAACGCTTCAGGATGTTCAGGTTGTTTTAGCATGATGTCATCTTTGAGTTTAAAAAACAAAGACAAAGTGCACACTCTCCACAGTAATTAACAGTAGAGACATACAGTGAGGTAAACATGTATGTTTTTTGAGCAGAAAAGGGATATAATTGGCCATTTTACTGTCAATCATACCAGGCTACTTTTTGTTGTAATTGAATTTGTTGCGAATCCTGAATAAACTGTCTATTCTATACCATTTTTACACAGTAGCGCTAATAAGTCCATTCTAAGAAGCTTAATTGTTACACTATTAAAAATGTGTAATAAACAGTGAAATGCTGTGTAACTTGTAGAGATTGGCGGATAGTTCCAGGTATGTATTGCCATTCTTTCGTGTGGCGATTTGTGTATCTGCACATTGACTCAATTTTTTTTTCCGTTATTAATTATTATTAAAATTTATTTATTCGTTTTTTGCGTTTGTGGGAGTAAAATGTTGCTGTTCCTCTGTACTCCTGCAGGTGGTGCACTCTAAACTATCCACACATTGGCAGGAAGCACAACCTGTGTAGTAGGAACGAATTTGTTCAGAATGATAAAGCCTGGAAAAAAAAATTCTATCAAATTGGGATATTTATAAAATCAGGATGTGTACAAAACCACAATACAAATCGAATCATATCGGCTGGTCCTTGGTTATTCCCGTCCATAATGACTTGTATTGTTGAATATTTAAACATCTCAAACGAAGCAGTTTTTTAAAATTTAATTGTAGTTTCCTGGCCAATCTTCAGCTTCAGACTCCAGTCCAGTAGGTGGCAGTAAATCGCCAACCACTTACAAACTCAGCTAAGAAGAATGAGCGATACTCTGTCAAAACATTAGGTTTAGATTTTCTGCAAAGGTTGTAGTAAATTTTTAGCCTTAATTATTTTTCCTAGGTTTGCACACACACACACACACACACACACACACACACACACACACACACACACACACACACACACTATATTGTTTATTCTTTCTTATAAACAATAAGCTTGTGTTTCGAGCTTGTGTAATGACCGAAATCTAAAGGTTAAGATGGGAGCAGATATCCGAGTGTGTGAGTAGAAGGCGATGTAGGTTTAGTGATGTATTAACTGGGTCAGTGGGTCTGTTCTGTGTCTGGGATTCTGACTAAAAAGCTCTTGTCTGACGGTTGAGGAAGTGACCTCACTCTAGTCGTCTGTCTGCCTCACTCATCACTTCTTCCACATATGGGGTTACGTCGTGTTTCATCAGGTTCTACGTTCTGGTGCTTAGATTGTTCAGGAAAAATGTGAACGAGGCCAGATTTTAATCAGCTTTTTTTTCTCCCCATCTGCTTGTTTAAAACAGACATATTTAACTGCAGTTATGGCTGTATTACATCAGCTTGGATCATAACAAAGGCTTAGCTTTGGATAGGCATTGCTTTCGTTTCACAGCGCTCTAATTTGCATCCGAGTTCGAAAGTACAGCTGAGCAATCACGGTCCGAGCGTTTCAGGTTTTCATTGCCGTGTTGACTCGCGTCTCGTTTGTTTTTTTTGCGAAGTCGAACAGGTGTGGGTGTGTGCGAGTGGTTGATTACAGGTCGATCTCCCTCCGAGCTTAGTCTTAGGCGTCCTCGTGGGAGTTTTAATTGGCACTCCAGATACTCCCAGGGGGATTAGCGGGGTTGCTCGTTAGTCGGTTTTATGTCACATAACCATTTCCGCGTTAGCGAAAGTGGAACTTGGTTACCATCTGCTCTCAGAATGTTTAAAGATCACTCTGTCTCCAAACACACAAACAGACATGTCTATAAAATCTCTAAAGGCTTTATTGTATTGTCAGGTTTAGTTGATTCTGATTGGCCAGAAAGTAGTTCTGTTATGACGCTGGTTCCTGCTTTGAGACACAATCTAGAGCACGGAAACGCAATAATGCTGCTTTAATTGTTTCC
>JAAGKR010001956.1:0-107970 GCA_011419295.1 Clarias macrocephalus | reverse complement strand
GATGGTGCACCACCACATTATGGGTGTCAGGTCCGAGCATTCCTAGATGAAGAGTTTCCTGAAAAGTGGATTGGTCGTCGTGGGCCAGTTGAATGGCCCCCAAGGTCTCCCGATCTGACCCCCTTAGACTTTTATCTTTGGGGTCATCTGAAGGCAATTGTCTATGGTGTGAAGATACGAGATGTGCAGCACCTGAAACTACGGATACTGGAAGCCTGTGCTGGCATTTCTCCTGCGGTGTTGCTATCAGTGTGTGAAGAGTGGGAGAAGAGGGTTGCATTGACAATCCATCACAATGGGCAGCACATTGAACACATTTTATAAGTGGTCAGAAACTTGTAAATAACTCATGAAAGAATAAAGTTACGTTAAAACCAAGCACACCATTGTTTTTCTTGTGAAATTCCCAGTAAGTTTGATGTGTCTCTTCCTATTGAAAAAACAAAAGTTGGATCCAAGATGGTCGACTTCCAAATGGCCACCATGGTCACCACCCATCTTGAAAAGTTTGCCCCCTCACATATACTAATGTGCCACAAACAGGACATTAATATCACCACCCATTCCCATTTTATTAAGGTGTATCCATATAAATGACCCACCTTGTATAACAGAAATTGCTAAGGGAACACTTTTCTCCAGATTTACTGGTAAAGATGATGTCTGGAGTGTAGAACGAGACAACAAGCAAATGTTGTGAGAAGTGAAAATTGCAATTCTGTAGCAAAAGTAACCAAATAGTAAAAACTACCTGTTTTTCCTTGGCTGTTTTGTCAAATTCGACTTAAATCCACCCTGCCATCAATCAACCCAGGTTTATTATACAGTTACAGTACTGCTGCATTCCAGAGAGGGTTTTTTTCAACCTGTGTTTAGAAGGAGAGAGAGAGAGAGAGAGAGAGAGAGAGATTACAGGCTAACACTGATTGGAGAAGGGGAAAAGTTTCCCAGCTCCTGTACTCATGCTTGTGAACATATCCTGGTGGAATGAGGGAGACCAGAGAGACCACCCAGAGATCTGCTGTGTAAAAGAGGACCCTTCTGAAACAAATGTATGTAACAAAGGAATTCACGGGTCCTTATGGCTCAGTCTGCATGGACAAGAGCTTGTGGGGGCACTGAGTGAGGGACTGGGATGATCTTAAATTGAGTGCGATGTAGCCTTCACAGTGTACTCAGGGCTCGAGTGTGTAATGAAAAAAGGAATAAATCACTGCCTCTCTGTGGTCAGAGTATAGAAACACAATTTAAAGGAAGAACTAAAAATGTGAAAAGAAATGCATCAAAGATGAAACACTGGGGTTTTATTTTACAAAACTATAAACTTGCTTAAATACAAGATATCTTATGTACTTTATCCTCTATTATAAATGTCTTTATAGAATAAAAATTTACATTAATACCTAAAATAAAAAAAACATAATACATGTTAAATATATATAAAATCAATTGGTTTTATTGGTTTGTTGTTATTGAAATATAATTTTATTTATATATAGTATAAAAAAATATGGAATGAGTTTGAAAAGTGTGAGGAATTATGTATAAATTATAATAAGCAGTTTTTCCATTACTCTTGTTATCGATGATGATGGTGGTGGTGATTATTTATTTTATAAATTATTATTTTTCTTTGACCCAAACCCATATCCATGCTATATTAGTAAAATATTAAAAATGTATAAATAATAATAATAATAATAATAATACAAGTTTTATTCAAGAAATAAAATCCTTGAGACATTTTGAGAAATTCTGGTAAACAACAGCTGACCATTATGACCTAGTGGTCATAATACAGAAACACACCAATGGGAACCCACCACTGGGAATGAACTTTTCTGGAAAGACCCGAGAAGTCAGTGCTCAATTACTCATGCCTGCCTGCTTATATTATTATTATTATTATTATTATTATTATTATTATTATTATATTGTTGTTATTGATGATGATGCTTTTCTTATAATTTATTCATATTTTGCTTGACCCAAACCCATAGCAACACTATATTACTAAAATAATAAACCCCAAGGAGAAATGTATAATAATAGCAATACAACAAATGAAACGCTTGGGACATTTTGAGAAATTCTGATAAACAGCTGACCAGCTCCTCCTTGTGGTCAAAATCAGAAACGCACCACTGAGAATCCTCGGAATTTACTTTGCCACTAAGCAAGTAGAAGCCAGTGCTCTTTTCCATTTACTCATACCTACGTTGTTGTTGGTGGTGGTGGTGATCTTTTTTTGATGAGTTATCTTTTAACTGATTATTATTTAGTTTGACCCATAGCCCCACTATATTAGCAATAAGCATTATACTACAACAATATATTGTTATTATTGAGACATTTAGAGAAATTCTTGTAAACAGGAGCAGCGCCTTCTTGTGGACATAATGCAGAAACACACCACTGGGAACCAACCATTGGGAATTTACTTGGCTGGAAAGCCCCTAGCCAGTGCTCTTTTAATCATGCCCACCTGTTTCACAGCTCTCTGTGCAACACAGAGGATACATGCAGAAATCATACATTAGAACTTTTTTTTCACCCTTTTGCTACATTTATTAATATTTTTTGCAGTACATTATCACTGTAAAGTTTTGGACACAGTCAACTGAACATACAGATGGGTGAAAAATAAATTGACAAACCAAATCAAACAAAACTATGCCTATGTTTTTATTTATTTAGTCGGCATTTATTTAGTAGACTTCTGATAAAACAGTTCTACTGTGATGGGAGTGATCTCTTCTAGTAAGTTGATTCCCCACGCACAGGGCATGAGTCGTGGTTGTCTAACACCTTGGCATTTCAAATATAAAGTTCCTTATGTGTATGTAATGTCTATTATTGTTTAGAAATTATAGTAATAATAAATAACAAAGCTCTTTTATGTACAGGCTTGTCTAACATTACCCGGTAATATGTATAAAGATATTTATTTAAGACCGCTACTTTTTGTAGTTAATTGTTGTTTGTTCTTTATTATGTTTAAATAGGAAAATCATCCTAATCAGAACAATCACAATGAAACCTCTATCAAAAGAATCACAGACAGATTTATATAATCTAATTCTTTGCTCAGGCTAGAGACAATCACAAATTTAACAATCAATCAATTATGCATTATATTTCAAATTTTGCCTGCATAGTGAATTTCTTTTGATCTAAAAGTTAATAAATCCACTAAGGGAGATTTTCCGTCTTCAGACAGGTCATGCAAAGTGCAGTATCTATTTAGAGACGCTGTGGCCTTGAACAGGCATGGGGGGAATTCAGAACCGTTACTCTTGCTACAAGTCATGCTCTTTATCTTCGTGGCTCCTCCGAACTCAGGTTAAATCATTGTTTGTGTCAGATATTAGTCACCCTTACACTTGATGACAGCCAGGCTTTTAGGCCATGTTGTAGTCTAGGTCACTGTTTAGGATTATTCAGGAGTCAAGTCGAAGTCTCACCAGGGAAGCTGACTTCATATTAACCGAAGTAGGTACAGTGTTTTGGACACGGCTACACGTTTGCTGCCAGTTATTCCTTTTGGTTGTCACATTTATCTGAGTGCCCTTTTATGAATCCCATTTGATACGTCTGCTTTGCCGTGAACAATATGCTCTAGATTGGGTGCTGACATTATTTACATAAAATACACTTTGTGGAGTCTCGTTGGTTTATGCCAGCTGGTGAGCTCCCAGTGGACCTCTTTGTACATGCTCAGCTTAAGATGGGCTCTATGTTTAACTGGCTCATATTTCGTCCCTCCTACTGTTTATTCATAAATATAAACAGAGCCTAAGTTGCCGGGGTGACTCGGCAGTCTGCGAGAAAGAAACCAGATGTCCTGTGTCTCTCCCTATTTCTACTGGCTCTTTCTCATGACTTGGATATTGCTCTGAGACTCTGTGGGAGAAGGAAACCCTAATGACAGTGGTGAGTACCTGGACTGTTGGCTTATTTGATGCAAAATACATTGGAATGAATCTAGGTCACTCTAGAATATAATATATATATTAGGGTGTAATATTCACACATTGCAGCTACACTCATGTAAGACTTTGTCTTTTGGCCTTTTATGGTCATTTTGCAGCATCTGAATGAAGTTTGGCCAGTTTCAATCTCAGACAAACATGTTCAAGCTAATTTTATAACTGGAGATTGAGTTTGATATGTTGTTTATGCATAAAGAAAGAAACAACCTGTTGAAGAATTGCACCTTTCAGAGGTTCCTTATAACAAAGTGATAGTAAGTGATTGTTTGTGGTGGATCACAAGTGATTGTGCCATTGTTGGAATGTGCCCTGCCTATGCCCATGGCTGGCAGCTGCTCCCTCGAAGGTCCCACCGAGCGTGCTGTTGTACCTACTGACCCCTTTTACCATGGACATGTAGGTCTCTTAGACCATGTATGGCATCATAGGCAAGAATATCCCATTTTCTCCCAAGGGTACACATGGAGAAAGTGCAGCTAGATGCCCTATGGCTAGATTTGAGGTCTAAGCTGCAGCTTGCTAGTACGTATTTGGTTAGCGACCATGTGTCACTGGGATTAATGGTCCATAGTGATGAAATCACCCGCATGCATCATGTACTTTCCCCTTCCAAATAAATTGATACATAGTGTGATAATGGACGACACCTAACTTTTAATAAAAACTGAACTAATTAAAACATTTTGAAAGATTTTCATCTGAGCTTTGCTCATTACTGCATTTACGGTATGATTGTTGTAGGCTAATCATCAAGCAGCTGTTCATTAGGTTTGTGCAGCTGCTGCTAAATGAATACATGCCTCTCAGATCCTAGATTCCTTACATTCCCCTCACCCTCACTCACCTCCTTGTTCATTGTACCCACAATACAGCCAAACATTAAGGTTGTTCAACAAGATCTCTCTCATCACCAAGAACCATGCATTGGAAGGTATAAATCAAGTTTTTTTTTTCCTCATGAATTCATCATGTTAGGTTTATCTGGATTATTAATGGTGCTTTGCTTTCTTAAAAGGTTTTGCTTGGCCAACTCTCTGTTTCAGGGTTATACAAACAAGTTCTCAGAGTCACAGACCAAGGTTTAACCTTTTTATTTAAGAATGTATCTAAATGCCTAACTTGTGATCTAGCCAGTAATCCAACACAATAAAAAATGATTTCACAGGTAATAAGCTGAAAATGGCTGAAGAAGACATTGACTTTGGGGAGCCCTGCGGGTCTCAGTCCAAGCTCGAGGAAAAAGACAATCCGTTATTTATTGAAGAAGATGACGAAGAATACTTTGAAGATTGCTTGGAAGACATTGAAGCTGCCCTTGCGCTTCCTGGGGATTCCATGACCTATTCACAAAAATGTCAGGAAACTTTGCATGCTGAATTTAATGTACTTATGAGACAGATGCTGGCACAGCTTGATGAATTTGAAACCACTCACGAGACCAAATCTACTCTACCGGCTTTGTTCACAGAAAGAGAAAAACATTTAGGAGCAAATTGCTTCGAGGATAGTGGCGACTTTATTTCAGACACAACGGAATCTATGGCGGTGTTTGATCTCGAAGGTAGCACAGATGAACCGGGACTAGCGCTGCCTGCTAGCATGGAGCTAAAGGAGCTGGGGACATCATTCGAGAGCCTCATTGAGGAGGTGAGCCGACTAGAGCACAGAAAAGAGGAGCTGGTACAGGAGCTTCTGGAGCTGGAGAAGCCCATGCAGGATGAAACCCATGCTTTGAGATGTGAGCTGGAGGAGGCCCACAAGCTCCTGGCCAAGGCCATGCTGCAGAGACAGAGTCTGCTGGATGAGACACGACTCTTCAAGAGACGCTTATTTGCTGCTGCCAGGGATTGTGCACACAGCCAGATGACATTGACCATACAGCAGAAAGAAGTGGAGCAGCTAAAGCAAGAACAGGTACTGTGAAGTGTAAATTTGAGTTTTGCATGTATTCATATGCATCGCTCTGTCTTTCTGTCTCTAAACACTAATGCTGGACAAGACCTCCCTTTGCTCTAAAAACAGTCTCAATGCATGGATCCAACAACATTCCTTTTGAGAATCTGGTCCTTGTTGACAGGATTGCATCCCTTGATTTCTGCAGATTTTTTAGGTGCACTACCATGCTGTGAATCTTCCATTCTTCTACATCCCAAAGGTGTTTTATTGGACTAAGATCCAGTGACTAGAAGAACATTGAAGAAGACCTCACTGTCATGTTCATGAAACCAGTTTGGGATGACTTTTGCCTTAGGATGTTATACATTATCATAATGGAAGTAGCATAAAAACTAAGTTTGATGAATTATGGCCCTGAAGGGATGTCCTTGGCCCTCTAACCATTACACCACCATCACCAGTCAGAACCCAACACCAGGCAGGTCGGGGCCAAAGATTGATTCCGTTGGTGTCATATTCAGACCTCACCATCTTTGTGCCAGAGCAGAAATTGAGATTCATCAGACCTGGCTATGTTTTTCCAGTCTTTAGCTGTTTCATTTTGGTGAGCTTGTGCTCACTGCAGTCTCAGATTTCCATTCCAGCACCAATGACCATGCTGTGATCAAGTCACAATCACGCCACTGAGATCAGATCAGATTTTTGTTTTCTAGTTATGATTGATATGAAAAAACAAAAACCCTGCTTCCCTGTATCTGCATGATTTATAAATATTGTTTGAATAGTGAACATGTCAGAAGCCTTATGGTACATGGATATAGTTTCCGACAGTCGATTTAAAAACAAACTTTAGATTTACATTTTATTCTCTAAACGTTTCATTTTCTACTTGGAGACTTTGCAGGAGACTTTTTTTTTTTTTGGTTATTGATACATAGAACTGTCCTGGCAAAGAGTATTCAATTGCACTTAAAACATTGACATACCTAAAAAAAAAAAAAAATTGAAACTAATTTATTTCATGTTATTGCACTAAGGCTAATACTGCATTGTCGTCTTCACCCAGGATGAAATGAAGGCCTTTGTTGAGAAGTTGATTGAAGTCATAAGTCAGCTTCATTGTGAACACCAAAGCCAAGTGCAGACGTTACAAAATCAGATGGACAACATGACCCAGGAATCCAGCAAGGACGATACACACTCGTACCTGTCCCAAGGCCGACGTGCATCCCTCGACCTCCAGCAGTACCTGCAGGGTGAAATCAAGGCACTCGAGGAGTTCTATGAGCCTAGATTGGTGGCCTTACTAAAGAGACGACAAAGCAGCACTGATGCACTAATAAAATACAGGGAGCAGTGCCAAGACCTGAAGACCAAGCTGGGGCCCCTGAAAGAGGAAGAGCAGAGGCTGGGATTAGAGAGGGCCCGACTAGAGGAGCGCATCCACCTGATGGAGAAGCAAAGAAAGGAAAATGTGGAGCAATACCGTGTATGTAATGCAGTTTTGAATGAACCTACAAGTTATCTGAGCTTCTGGTTTTGAGATAAATTGAAATGTAGTCATTTAGCCTCTGAAGCAATGGTTTTACATAGGTTGCATATTATAATGTACTAAAAAGCCATTTACCTTTTCCTCAGGAAACAATAGACCGCCTAGAGGAGAGCAGCCGAGAACTAAAAACTGAACTTCGGATACAGATGAATAAGATAAAGGAAATGGAAGAACTCAAGAACAGTCTGGCCAAGCAGCTATACTTCTATAGGCAAGTGTAATCCTCATTATAAAAGGACTTCATTTACTAATTATAAGATGAATTACCAGATAAATGTTTTTTTTTTTTATTTATACAGAGAAAGTGTAGATGGACAGCAAGCACAGAAGATCCTCCCTGTGGAAGAGAAAACCTGAACAGTGAAGATGAATATGGCCTTACACCGCAGTTTGGTATTAGCGATAGTAATTCTTCGTGCCGTTTCTACAGTATGGTCTGTTTAACTCTTAAATGTAAATAATCTCATTGTACCACCATAATTTTAACAGCATAAGCATGCATGTGGGCATCATTTATAAATATTCCAAAGCGGATAGAAGGTAATATGAAATGCACCAGCACCACTCAGTCCCTCTGCAGTGTCGCATCAGCAAGGAATGTGTGATGGAGACTGCCCAGATTTTTATCTGCCCACTTAAACAGCTCAGAACATCTCTAGATGTACGTGCAGTGATGACAGGGATGTGAGTAAGAGTGGAGGAAATAAAGCTTTTATACACAACTGTCTGAGTGCTAGTGACTTGCCTTTATGATCACAAATAAGACGAGACACGATAGAGAACATGGACATATTAGGGCAAGATGGTAGAAGTCCGAGAACATGCTGTCTGTATGACGCTGAGCAGGTTTAGATAACAAGCCAACTGAAGCACTTTATTATGATTAGTATGAACATACATAAATAAATCAAAAGGTTTGAGCCAAATGGTATAATCATTATGATGGCTGAATCAGTTAGATGAAAAACAGTTTATTCTCAATGTTCTGTACAACAGTGTGGACATAAAGAAAGACACAAAATGATTTTTAGAATATTAAAGACATTAACATGACATTAGACCATTGTTGAGGAAAAGTACAAAAATTAAGAGCACACAAGTCATCCTGCGAACCCTTGATAACATTTGTTTGACCAAATTTTCAGCCGTGTAAAAATAAATCTAAAGTCACCTACTGACATCCACCACAATTTGACCAGGATAATTAAATACGTGGGCCTAAGCATCTTCGGATTTAGTTTTACCTCCTATTACCCAAGACAACCCCTTAGAATATGAAGGCCATGGGATAAATGTAAAAAAAAAAAAAAAAAAAAAAATGGATAGGGGCTTGATGTGCTGTATTGAAAATTAAGAGCAACCAATTTCTCTTAGAAAAATACACTTTTCATATTAAAGAGAAACACTTTGAGTCTTTTTTTTCCACTCAAGAAAACTTCATTTTGAGCATATAAGAGTGGCTGAAGATGCGACGGATGCAGTTCACCAGAAAAGAGCATGGTCATGTGAGATGTGATGTGTGGTGGAGGCAAAAGTTCTACATCGTTCTTCATCCCTGGACCTCTGTGTCTGCTGCTCCTTCAGGGTCCTCGTCATTGTAAATATTTTCCGCCTGCAAATATACGTGGAAAACATTATATAAAAATAAATTCAAGCTTTCTAGTCTTAAATGTATGGACATGATCACATTCACATCCCACACACAGCATAATTTTGAGTACTGTCCTTTAAAAACCCTGTACTTATGTGCACAAATGGAAAATGCACTCACACAGTGCATGGCATGCTAAAACCTAGCATGCTTTCGGCATATCACAATCATTTTGATTTTCCCAGCAACACTTGAGCCGAGTCTTTCTTTCAACGGAAGGGTCACTGCAAAATCAACTGAAAGTTTTCAGATAGACCACCTTTACCCTACCTCAATCATACACACATTAGTTCTCTTGTAAAATAAATGGATGACAAATAGCACATGCTAATTAATCATATAGTTTATTTTAGCCATTGCACCACTTCTGCATTTGGTTTAGAGCCGACACATTTAAACTAGCTAATGTGCAGAACATGTGTACATACCATCTGCCAGACTTGCATGATGTTGTCCTCAGACACAGAGCAGATCACCCATGGCTCATTGGGGTTCCAGGAGAAGTCGGAGATCTTCGCTGTGTGCCCACCATGGATGAACTGACAGGAGAAAAACAAAACACAGTTTTATATATGCATGTATATAAACCCATATATGATGCAAATACATAAAGAACTCTATGCAAGTATGAATAATTCAAAACTGTTATCCACAATGCATTCTGGAGCTTCTCACCAGTAATTCAGGAGGCCCATCTTCTGCATCTTCTGGTGACTGCTCCTCACCAATTTTGCTGTACAAAAACGATCAGAGCGATAGTGTTATCATTTTAAAAAATTGTTCTTTGAGGACTTTTATTCATGGAGTCTTCTCTCTCAGCTGGGATACAGACATTGAGAATAAATAAAGACATTCACCTGAGATCCCAGACATTGAGACGTCTGTCTGTTCCACTCGATGCCAGAATGGTCTCATTATGAGGTGACCACTGAACCTGTTGGCACATTCAAAAGTCAGGAAAATTTGCACTGCAAAGTGAAGCAGCTGCTACAGTGTTTCAAATGTGTTTCTAAGTACATTCGCATACCTGGAAAATTTCGTCTTTGTGCGACTCAAAGGAATGCAGCTTCAGCTTAAGGTTCCTAAGATCCCACAAGGCAACGGTCTATAAAAGAAATACACAACATTTTATGGTGGGATTAATCAAGACCTTCAATTAAAAAAAAAGATCCAATGAAGATTCTTTAGCTATTGTTCCTACCTTGTCAGCAGATCCAGTAGCCAAGATGAACTCACTGTAAGGATTGAACGAAAGGCAGTTGACCTCCGCAGTGTGTGCATCCACTGCATGACTGGGCTTGGATGTGTTGTTAGAGCGAGTATCCCAGCTGAAAGAGAAAATGTGGACAAGTTATCATTCACTTAACCACTGACCCCCCCCCCAAAAAATAAATATATACATATATAAAAATTTTTTTTAAAGTACCATTTCTTATAAAAAAATAAAATCACACTGGTTAATGACTAAATCAAAAAACTAAGCCAACTCACATCATCAGCTTCTGATCATCTGCTACTGATCCAAAGAGTGATTCATGCAGAAGATGCCAGGACACATCCTCTACCACAGCAGTGTGACCAGTGAATATGGTCTTAGCATCAACAATCTTTCCTTCTTTGGGTACTGTGCTGATGTCCCACAGACAGATTGTCTGATAAAATGAGAAAGAAAGGAAAAAAATTAATAAATCATAATCCCATGACAATGAGCATGGTTTAATGCAGTGCTCTAACCAATTGTACAAAGTGTAATATACAGTAGGAGTGCCTTACATGATCATCAGAGGCACTGAGTAGGCAGCCACTTAGGTTGGGGTTCCAAGACAGACCATAGCCCTCTTTCTGATGTCCTCTCAATCGCAGGTCAGGGGTGCATTCTCCAGAGGGGTCTGCAATAAACAGGCATTAGAGTAAAGACAATTATAAATTTTACACAAAGCTCCAGGATCCAGAAAGAGGACACTGCACTCTATTTGCAGAACAGGATTTACAATACAAAAATATCCAACCTCTAAAAATTGTTAATTTATCCCCTCAATACTTTGGTGTTGGTTGGTGCTGCTTTAGCATAAATTACTGCATCAATGAATCATGCCATGGAGGTGACCCTCCCTGTGGAACCGCTGGTGCATTACTGAAGACAAGATTGCTTTGATAGCAGCCTTCAGCTATATTCTTGGGTGGGGCGTTTCTCATCTTCCTTTTGACAAAACCTCATACATTCTCTATGGGGTTCAGGTCAGGCAAGCTGGCCAATCAAGCACAGTAATATCATGGTCTACAAACCAGTTAGTGGGAGTTTGGCACCGTAGGCAGGGGCCAAGTCCTGCTGGAAAAAGGCAGCAAAAAAGGGCAAGATAAACAACTAACATGTGACTGATGGCTGTGCTCACAGCAAATGAATGAAATGTCACTTTGGAGATATGTGCTTGGCACCAGCTTGAAGAGCGAGGTGATCAAGTTTATGTAAAATGTATTTGGATCGTGGCATGTTTCACAGACAAAGTGGAGAAACGGGTACCTTGTTAGCAACAAGCTTGGCAGGTAACCATGATGTGTTGTACATTTTCTCTTTCAAACAACCTGCATAGTCTCTATAGTCTTGACCAACAAATTTAAAGTGTGTGTACTCATTAACGTAAATATAATACTTGTGTAACTCATTTAAACGTAAGGACTTTTGCCTTGTTTACTTGTGATGTGTGCAGCTGTGTTTATTTGATGGAGAAGAAATTTGGAGTGGCAAGTGCACAAGCTTTCGCGGGTTGCAGCAGAATCACATTTTCAAAAATCGGGGGGGGTGTTGGGGGCGGCGAGCAAATTAGTCTCCAAACTGACTCATTACACACGTTTTATAAATCAAAATATACATCAAATTGGCACTTAAGACTGGTGACTGGTAATTCCAGTCCCTAATGTATACGAAACAAATAATGGCATCTTCATATTCACACTCTGCCTTGTTATTTTACTGGTTTCTTACTCTTACATGCCACTCTTTGATTAAAACACTTTCACAACTACATAAACAGCAAGACTATAAACCTACATAAAGTATGTTAAATGTACTCTAAAGTAAAAATTAAGAATATCTACAAAAATGTCACTTAATAGTAAGAGACTCTTCCAAAAAGAGCTAAAACATCAAAATTTTTTAAATTAACAGTTCAATATACTTGCAGGTTAGATACTGTATGAACAGGATAGTCTACACAATTACCTACCTGGTTTGGATGGGTGTTTGGTGTAATCAAAGACTAGCACATCACTGGTTGGAGTCTTGGTAGCAATAATGCAGGGGTTCTGAGGCATGTAGCGGGCCCGGTTCACTTCTCCTTCATGGTTAATCTTAATCTCGATCTCAATCTTGCCACTCACTGAGCCGAAGCCACCAAACTCTAAACACAAACAGGATGATCTTATAAAACAACTTGAAAAAAAATAAATGATATACACACGTCTATGCTTAAATCAAATACCAAATTGCATAAACACACTTACCGCCTTTCTCACTGTCGTAATGTGAGGCATCAAACTGGGCATCATCATTCGGCAGCTGAACGCTGGCAATGACCAGGTGGTTTTGCTCATCAGAGGTGTGAGTACCGAGAACCAGCCGGTGGACACTGTAGTCTTTCCCCTCAGGCCTAGAGAGTACAGAACACGGCCTTTCTTAATCCCAGAAGGACTACAGCTTAATTGTGCTGTTGCCCAGGACTGAATGTAATTCTTCTTAAATTATAATTTTATTATAATGTTATACCTGAATGAAAACCTGAATGAAGTCATGTACCAAGGTTGATAAAAGGTTAATAACTGGAGTTTATTAACTGTTCTGAGGCCACACTTAATATGAATCTTAAATATTATACCTACTGCTAGTTAGATAATTAGTTTAAAATGATAACATTAGCCAGCACTGGTTTTCAAATCATACAGATGCCTGTGTTCATAAAAGTTTTTGCCATATGGGAAAAAGTAATCACGAAATACACAGCACTAGTAACAACTCTGTTCTTGCAGTGAGAATTTCACTAATGCACAATCATCAGAGTTTGACTTTTAACTTTGTGCCTGTTGCTATTGTGTTGCTAAAATATACACCAGTTTGGTACCTTTTGCCGGGTGTTTTATAGTTTTGTTCATTACTACTGTATGTTACATCTGTCACGCACTGGCATGCCACTAAGCGAATAACAATTAAGTCATGTTGACACATTTGCTATTCCACATTTAATTGCTGATTGATGTTATGAATGTACCCAATGTATGGAGACTTCCAGGACACCCTGCATCAGCGTTCAGACAGATAATACAATGCAGATGTCCACTACCAGTCAAAGTTTGGACACATCATCTAACACCATAGTCTTTACTGAGATTTCTTTTTTTCTACTTTGTAGAACAAAGTAATTAAGTCCTGTTTGATAATTGGTAATTTCTGAGGCTGGTAACTCTAAATGAACTTGCCGTCTGCAGCAGAGGCAAGTTTCGATCTAGCTTTTTTGGGGATCATCATCATAAGAACCAGTTTCATCGGGGTGCTTGATGCATTTTGCAAGTGCACTTGACGACACTGTTCTTGTAAGAACTATTTCAAAACAGATGACCTTAGTGTTTTAAAATAACATCCGACCGTTGTTGTTACTAGGGGTGCTCCGATTGATTGGTCGCCGATCATAATCGGCCGATAATTGCTTTGGAAAGTTTGATTGGCAGTCTTTATAATGGCTGATATAGAAAAGCCGATCAGATGACGCAAAACTCGCGGGACAATTTTTTGCACGCTGTTAAAATGGCTTCACCGGTCTGGCAATTCTACGTGCTGTGTGAAACAGAAAATACTGTACATTATCAATCTGCAACCTGTGCAACAAGCCAATTCAACAAGGCGGGAAGCACCCAAAGCATTTTAACATCGCGAACCTCATCACACATTTGAAGGTTACTCACGTAAAGGAACTTGAGCAGTTTTCAAAGTTGGCTAGCGCTAAGAGAGCGAGAGAGCTCAGCAACTCGCGTGCCGCCACTCACTCAGCTGTCGGTAATTCTCCTATCTCACCTATGTGGTTTCGCTCGGTGGCTGTAAGTACGGTTCATCAAGAGTCACCGCGTGTTTTGGCACTGTGATTACGTTTCCATCTTTCCGCGCAAAGAATTAAATGTTAAATTTTTTAAAGATGAAAAATTAAACGTTTAATAATTTTTTTGCCGGTCCTCACGGACGCTTGTGGTCCTTTCAGAACTTCCGGCGACTCACGACCAACGTGTCTGTTATTTAATTTACTTTTATACAATCTACAGGAAAGTTGTATGTCAAGCTCTAAGCTGTTTCCAATTACTAACCAAGTTTAAGATAAGGTGTTGTGCACATGTTGCTTGCCAATAAATATAGTTGTCAATTAATGATATTCCTCTTCTTGTAATTTCAATACTTAATTTAAATTGTTGTTATATATAGTTTAATAAATAATGCTACATGACCAGGCTTCGAGTAGACCCTGTAATCAGTGATCGGTATCGGCCGATAAAGTCTCTAGTGATCGGAGATCGGCCCCAAAAATCCTGATTGGAGCACCCCTAGTTGTTACTTAATTATCTAATTCCATATGTTTTTTTCACAGTTTGGAAAAAATCCAGAACTGTCCCAGAATGTAGCAAATAAATCCAAACTTTTGTCCAAACTTTTGACTGGTAATGTAACTAAAAGAAATAGACATGGTTGCATTTTAAGAACTGGGGAGCTGTGGTTCATTCAGAGTTGCTAAGGTGAAATGTATGAGATGAAGCTGTGTTTCAGGTGAGAGTGAGGTGAAGTACCTGGTGACATCAGGCAGCCACTGTGCGGTCAGACTCGGCCACTCGAGCGCATGGGTCATCACCAGGTCGTAGAGGAACGGTGTGTTTTTCTTCCAGATCTTGTACTCTTCATTGATCACCCTCTCCTCCACCGCATCATCAAAAGCAGCTGCAACACAACGAATGGAAAAAACAGACACTTGGTGAGCCAAAATAAAATTTGTAACAATCCAATCTTTACCCAAGTAAAAAAAAAAAGCTTAGCCACATGTGGACTACACAACTTTCAATGTAGACTCTCTCTTTCTCCCCACATCTCCCCATTAACAATGCATCAGTGAAAACAGACAGCTTTTTTTCCCCTTTACGTTTTATGAATCACAATTGCAAAAACAATGTAAACCTTCAGCTCCACGGAACTACCACACAAATACTCGTACTTAATTTATCTGAAAAGAAACAAGCTGTTGAACCATTTACAGCTATGCTTATGCTATAACGTAATGCACTCTATAGCTGAGACTAGCATGCTAATTCATTCCCCTAGCCATATCACCGAGGCTAACCTGTCAACTACTTACAGGAGTCAAACTTTATTTCTGGTCCTAATTTAAAGTCTCATAACCATATACTCATAACCATATACTCTACAATCATAAATCTTTATGAAAAGTGAAAAAACACTAAAGCCACATTTATAACCTTGTTAGTTATTAATATGGCGGGACGCGCGCGGCCTGTGTTGATTCGCAAATGGCTAACAATTAGCAACATTAGCTCAAGCAGTGAAGTAATTAAATACATCTCTCAGAATGTAAAACACACCGGCATACAGTGTCCTTAAACAGTACTTACCTTCTTTATCAGCCATGCTGACTCAGTCAGTTGTAATTACACAGCTACAGTCCGATAACCGACCAACACAAACCAAGCATCCACACTGACGACTGCAAGATGCTCTTTGTCTCGCGCTGCCGTGCACGTTCGCGCCAACTACAGCCGGAACCGCAAAAAATATCAACCAATCAGAGAGCAGCATCTGGAACCGCAAAAATGTCCTCCATTGAAAGAGCAGCCGCGAGGAGGAACACTCTCCACCAATCAGAGAACAACAGTCGCGAGACAGAACACTCACCACAAATCAGAAAGCAGCACCTGGGGTGTGAGGCTCGCCACCAATCAGAGAACAGCATCCGGGATATGACGCTCTCCACCAATCAGAAAACAGCATTCGGGATATGACGCACTTCCACCCATGACTAGCAGAGGGAGTTTTGGAATTTTGCTTTAGTATTTTGAACACAATAAATAAATAAATAAATAGCGCATCGACATGATGATATATTTTACAGACTGATTTCTGTTTCTTTATTGATAGATATTAATAATACAGTATTTCACAAATTGTTGTCACTTATACTATTCAGTTAATCAGTTACTTATGTCTAGCATTTGTTTTCAGTTAGGTTATGTTTTGTGAACCATTTCACAATATTCTGAACATGTTATATTTGCTTAACAAAGTCAGTGCTTTTCTCACAAAACTTCTTGAAATTTTAAATGTTTATGGTATTTATAGTTATACAGCTGACAATGAACAGTCACTAAAAGGAAAAAAAAACTTTGAGTAAAGATTAGATTGTTACAATAATCAGTAGAGAGAATATCGGTCAAAGCTTTTCTGTCACATCACAAGACACCTTTTTTGCCTGTTCAAATGCAAAAAAAAAAAAAAAAGTAGGAATCACTGATTTTTGTAACAACAATCTAATCTTTACCCAAGTTTAACAAAAAAAAAAACAAAAATGTCGAAAAAAAATAGTGTTTGATTCACACCAATTAAGCATTTAAACTTTATAAAGGATTGTTTATTGGTAAACAAAAATAATTCCTTTTGAATACAAAATAATATTCTTCTATATTTTCACTATAGTTTCAGGGAAAAAAAACAACAACAACTATTAACCTCTAATCCCCCACATCAGTAAAAATAAAATTATGTGTAGAGTGACACATTTTAACAGCAAATTGTGTATATATATAAAAACCTTTTTAATAAAAAGCAGTCATACACAAGTGGGTTTATTCAGCTGAATGTGTGAGAAGCTCATTCACAGATTGCCTGAACAGTATTGGCAAAGAACATTTATTAAAATTTTATCTGTGGCTTCTCCGCTGATTGTGCTTGAGCGCCCAGGAATCTTCGAACTACAGTGCACTAACAGACCAGCCTCAAAGAGCAGTGTGCAGCGTTCTTCACTCGTCCCAAATGCTAATCTTCTTTCTCGGATTCAGACTCTGCGTGAGAAAGTATCATATACACACATTCACTGAGTGTTTACTTCTCTAGTGGCAGGATACTGTATGTTCAGGAAAACAAAAGTGATAATGAAGCAGAGTTTAAACTTGTTAGACATTACTGTAAAACCTGCTTACCTTCCTCTGCATTTTGAAGCCACTCCACAAATTTCTTCATCTGCTCCAGAAAGACACTTTTCCCTTTGGCAGCATGGGCATCTTTGTACCATTTTAAAATGGCTTCCTCACTAAGGACGTCGGCTAACAAGGGAGAAGAGTGCGTAGTCACATGAACACTGATTTAAAAAAAAAAGATCAAATTTATACAATGCTCTAAATGTTGTTTGGTGTCCAGTGGGTATCATTTATTAGCAGCATAGCTACATCTATGGAGTAATGGATGTCTCACCCAAACTCTGTAAATATATGAATCCCACTGATGCTGCACCCGGTTCTTATTACAGCAGAGTTTGTCATCTTTCTCTAAAGTTTTACCACTTGTCAATAATCTTTATAAGGCCACTGATACTCATTAGCTGAATAGCAGCCTTCTCAACAAGGGCAGAAAAATATGGTATGCCTATAAATACTGACTTTGAATTATTTTATAAATGCTAGTTCAGATTTGTTTAATTCACTGTAAAAATATTAATTCTGTGCAGTCATACCGACTTGTTTTTAAAGCTCTTTTGTAATTAGAGTTAGTTAGCTAGAAAGTTAGACATATTGTCCTATCCTTCTCGCTAGCATACTAAACTATATATGAAAATTGCAAGTGACCAACATTTACTTGATATGATGAAGTAGCTTATTACTTTTAACTAGAGTGTGGGTTGGAATGTAGATTTCTGTTATCATGTTTAAGAATCATTGATTAAATTTAGTTAGGCTAGTCATGACCTCCTGAAATGTAGGAATATTAACAAATCTTTAATTGTACGTCGAAATACTATAATTTTAAGGAGACAATTTAGACAAAAGGATATTTTCTCTCCTTAGAATAGTTCATTAATGCTCCAATAGGAACATTTATTATAAATACAGAATACCCTAAAATTAACATAAGGATTTAAATCAAGTACTGTAAATATAGTATTTTGGGATAAAAGATATTCATTGGGACATGAACACCTCATAGCTGATCAGTAACTTTCTGTGTAATGGGGAAATTGTGCAAGAATCATTTCCCAAACTATTTATAGTATATATACTGTATATTCTGTATATATACAGTACATATGCCATAATTTCCCCCCTGTTAATAAGTACCTTTGTAGAACAGCACCACTATCTTCGAGAATGATTTCATGAAGTGGATGTTGTCATAGCAGTACTCTTGAATCTTCTGTAGCAAGACCAGTTCAGATTGACCCTGAGTACTGAACACAGCCAGCAGAGGAGCGTAGTGCTACACAAAAGAGTGAGACATCAGAATGACTAACCATGTCGGGTTGTAAAGGCATAAATACACTTAATATAATTAAATTATACTTACATAAACTGCAGAATACACTCTAACATTAAACAGATATTCAGGAAGTACTCTCTTTTACTCAGGATTTAAGTTTTGTCCGTGCTGTCCATAAAAAATTTTCATAAAACACCTGCAGTATGAATAAATCGGCTATCTTTCCTACTAACTATACCCAGGGACATGCCAAGCAATGCCAAAGGAAGAATGTTTTAAATGAATTTGAGGAGAACACCTTCTCAACCAACACACCTTTAGGTGTTTGAGGGCCTGCTCAGTAACCAGCTCTTCCTTCTTGTTCCACTCCACAGCATTCATAAGGCAGGCCCAGAGTAAACCAATCACGGCCTGTTCCTGCAGATCATTCCGCTTCATTTCCTCCTTCACATACACCACAATCTGAACACCACATTAAACATTTGTTATTCATTTATATAAATGCATATAATATATATATATATATATATAACAGGTATGTGTTTTTCCCCTAAAAATTTCCACTGTGCTTATGTTATGGTTGCATATTAACTTATTTGTGTATAATCTGAGATGCATATTAAGAATGGCCAAAATTATACAACCAGCTAATTGTATAGTTTTAAGCACCGGTCAACTGTACTTACTAATGAGCAAAATGAAAGTGTAGTGGGATGACCATTTTGCTGGTTTGCTCCTGCTACAATATTAAATGAAAAAATCTGCATACAATGTTATGCTCTGTATTTAGTTTTATTTTGCTGAGAGCACAATAAAATGGAGCATGTGTTCTGCTATATGCATTTTATTGTGTAGCAGAAGTGCAAATATAGGTTATGAACAATCTTTGGCTTTTTAATAAAAGTGGTTATTTCTCCTCTATGGGTATTCACATATTTTAGATTTTTGATTCAACATTTACATCAGAAGACTTTTCATCTAACATGACATTCTGATCATGTAAGGAATAAATAATACTAGGTTGTGCTTTTATGGAGAGATGAGCAAAAACAGGGTGGTTCTTTTGTGACCACCCCGTCACAAGTTTCTTTTATCACCTAGAAGCTCATTATTTACCTACAGGAGAATGTCCCAATGTCTTCACTCTTATAGCAAAGCAATTTTATAGCAGGTACATCTTGTCAATTTAGAACATTATTACATTTATAGTTGCATTAAATTTTGTATGTTTAAATTGTCTGTAAAACTATTTTATAGTTTTTGTGTTCAGCAATCAATTCTAAAAAAAAAAAAAAAAAAGCTAAATAAATGTCACCTTTTAAATAGTTTTAGACAGCATTACAAATAACTTTACAATCTTGCAGTTGAGACTAGTATCATGGCAGCTGTTATTAAAAATGAATAAAAATAGAATAAACAATACGTTCCGGCCAATCAATCCTAATTGTGGTATCAAATATTTTACATTTTATATTTAAATATTTCAACTTTGTTTTTAGGTTTTGAAGCGCAACCGTGTTTATATCAACAGTTTACATCAAAATTATATCATTGCAATTATTATATTTAATAGAACGCATATAGTAAAACTTGTAACTAACCTAAGTTAGTTTTGAGAATTTGTCTTTTACCTCTATACAAAGCCTGTCTTGACTGCAGTTAAAATACAACCAATGAGACATTGACTTAGATAAGCCTATAAAAGTGGAGGCACTTTCACCTCTTTGATGGGACACTCCTGAGAAAGACGCTCTTGCAGTTCCTTCTGTAGCTCCTTGCGGGTGCCCAAAGACTGCTGCACACGCAGGTAGTCCGACAGCTCCTTCAGCCCAGCTTCATTAAAGTACATGGAGAAGTGCTCCACATTTTGCTTGTTGGCAGGAAAGAGTTCCTGCACAAATTATATGAGAGTGAATAAATAAAGCCCAGGTTAAAAAATAACTAAATAGCAAATTATGTCAAAATGTACTAAAACTATGCAAACAAAAAGTTCTGACATGCAAATATATCCTGTGATCTACCTGTTCATAATGTTAAGTTCTCTAGGTTATGAATGTTTGGAGCAAACCCGAGCTTTGTATGTTTACAATATTAAATACCAATTATTGAAACTGCAGGGAATCTCTTACAAGGAGTTTCTTATCTAGGCTGGCCTTCCTCAGAGCTGAAGTCACTGCATTGGCATCTTTTTCAGCTATCCATGCCTTGAATAGCTTCACTGCAAAGGAAGCAGCGATTCCTGTATAATAAGATCACACAAAGAAGGATGATTCAAAATCTTTAGAGTGCAAGTATTACTTAGCAAGCACAATCTTGCAGTGGCTTCTCACTAAAGGGATTTACACACATCTATTTAATGAAAATTATAAAATAAAAATAAAAACTCAGAGGTGAAAAAGCTGTCATGTTCAAAAACTTTTGCTTTGTGACATGGTGTGACGCATTTCAATGACTGGAAGCAGTCATTGAAATATTGGAAATCATGACCATGAAGTGATGTACTTTACATGGTCTGCAACAATATTCCAATAAAGAGGTATTCAAGCAGTGATTGTTTGGTATTAACACATCTGGACTGTCTAGAAGGCAGGTTACTGTAGGTCCATGGAGTCATTTTGTTAATGCCAAAATCTGACTTATCCATCTGTGTACCTCAAAAAGTCCCCACTGCAGCCTTTCTGTTCTTGGCTGACAGAATAGTATAGAGTGGTTATCTAAGGTGCTGTAGCCTTTCTATCATCTCAAACGAATCTGGCCATTCTCCACTAACTTCTCATTAACAAGATGTTTCAGTCCAAGGAACTGCCACTCAGTGGTAGTTTTTTCTTTATTTCACCATCCTTAGGATCTCTACAGATTGTTGTTGGTCTTTCAGGCTGCTTTCATCAAGGGGTCGCCACAGTGCACCATCCAAACCACACAAAACTTGGCACAGGTTTTACACCGGATGTCCTTCCTGATGTAACCCGCCCATTTTATCCGGTCTTGGGACTGGCACAGCATCCAGTGGCTGGGGTTAGGGCATTGGGTGGGAATTTAACCCGGCCCTTCCGCATGGCAGGTAAAAAACCTACAGTACCACTGAGCTACCAATGCCCCCAAACTCTATAGATTGTAGTGTGTGAATTGAGATCAACCAACAATCATGCCATAATCAAGATCAGATTTTTCCCCTCATTTAATGGTTGATGTGAACATTACCTGAAGCTGCTCGCCCACATTTCCTTGATTTTATGTACTGCATTGCTGCCATTTAACTGGCTGATTAAATAACTACATTAATGTTTAGGTGTAGATGTGTTCCTAAGGCATGTAATCAAAATCACATAATAATAAAGTGGTTAATAAAATGAATAAATGTCAAATCTAATGTGAACTCCATCTATTGTGCTAAAGTTTTGCAGTAGAGAGAAGATCCTGATGAACCTGGTAAATGCTGACCTTCTCAGCATCACAAAAACTACAACCCCTAACCCCTACACCCCCTACCATGTACATACTGTACACTTCAAACCAAACATATAATATTTTCCACAAACCTTCTTTCACTATGTTATCACTGAAGAGGCTGGTAAGGATGGCAGGTGGCAGTGTGCCAGTGGCCAACAAGATGCCCGTCAGCATGGCCAATTTTGCCTGCTCAGACTCACTGAAGGCTTTCAGAAAGAGAAGCAGCTGTCCAGGAAAAAAAGCAACATATAGAAAACGTCTTCATTGAAGCATGAAACAGCCAGAAAGACCCCGAATAGTTAATTCCCTAATTATACAGTGGTGAAAAACTTAATGCCCGGATGACATAATGAGTATTTATTGATCATTACACTTTGACATAATGAGTATTTATTGAAGACGATTTTAAAGGTTCACAATTACATGGTTTGGTTATTTTGCCTTGGGCATACCTCATTGTTAAATATCTAGGCTCACATGTTGAAAGCGGCAGGTATCTGACTCAGTATCATGAGTCACCATGATGAACACAAGAAAAACCACAATTAAAGCCCATAATATTAACACTTTTAGGAAGAAAATAAACACTAACAGGATCATATAAAAGGATATCCCGTATAATAGGCACTGCAGCAAGTCCTTCATAACCATTAACATGCTCTGATTTCAATGTACTTTTCACTTTTTAATAATCAAGATGCAAATTTTATAATTAGAGCCTGTCAGAGGTGTTATAAATGGGAGCTACATAGACAACAGTGACTCATCATGTCACACAGCACAGAGCTCTTACACCATAGCAGTATTTAGGCTGACTGATGAAAGCTGCAAAAAGAAGGAAAGGAAAGTACCTTTTTTATCTCCTCCTCAAAAGCTTTCTCCAGATACTTGTATCTCCTGATCAGTTTATTGAAAACCTGGTGATATGTACATGAAAAAAAAATAATTAAAAAATATATAATAATAATAATAATGATGTTTCCACTACTAGCCGACTAGTCTGTCAAGTAGATCTGTACTGAGCATTTTGAGTGAGACAGCAAGGCATTACCTGAGCATAGCTGCGAGCAGCGGTGTGATTTTCCTCTGTAGTGAACACACAGTGGACAGTCACCTTGGTCTTGTCCCCATCATCAATGCGTGTTCCTCCGGGTGCTGGAAGAGACGATTGGAGGTTAATGGTGTATTAGCTTGCACCATTGTACATTGCCTGTATCAGTAAACCCTGACGAAATCGTGTCAACAAAGGAGAAAAAAACAATACCGTGTACCAACACCAAACTGATCTAAAATAGGCCACACAATACACTACATGGGAAAATATTAGTGGATATTTTAACATGGCGATGATGTGGAACAGATTTGAGCCCTTTACTTCCAGAGAAGTGAAACTGAAATACTACAGAACATAAAGACAACTGTATGGAGACAGTTTAAGCCATAGTGTAAGCTAGCTAGAGAACTGGTCATCACCCTAAACATGAGCTAATCCTAGATAAGTACAGTATAGCCATTCATTGCCATTGACTATTACAGTATGAACTTCACCTAAACATAATCCCAACATTGCCAAGACACTGCCATATATTGTAGTAACAGACACCTGATAACCAAATTAAATAATACTGATCAAATAAAATATTTGTTAAAATAGGAAGGCTGTCTGGACCCAGGACTTTTGATTTTACAGATCAAAAACACATTATCGATAGAGTATTTCCCAATATAATCCCTTGTTACAGTAATGCACTTATCCTAGCATTTCAGTAGTGCTTGAATACCATCAACGTAGAAAGTTTTCTCAGTACATCGGAGCCATGATCGTTCTGTCTGCTTCCTGCCTGAAATGCTGGCCTCCCAGCAAGGCACAAACATGAAAATGGCTTAAAGGGAGGTCAGGACTGTATGGGGGATGTGGTTATAACTCCCAGGTGAGTTCCTATATTGTGTAAGTTGTGTTCTTATCTGATCCCACAGACAGATTAATGACAAATTATTCGTTGATTTTCAGGGAGCAGATGTCCCCCCCCCCCCCACTGTTTACAAAAACGACTGAAATGAACCCAGAGCCACCGCCATCTTCATTCATAGATTTACGGCCTTCTTTGAAATGTTTCCATTCAACTGTTTTATTGAGTCGCATGTTTCTAAGTGTCTCATCACTGTACTGTACTTAAAGTCTTCTGTCAATGTTAATCAGTCATCACAAGTCTCGGTTTGACTTGAACGTGAACATTGTATATTTATTGTTGTAAAATATATAAAAATAATAATAATTTGTAATGTAACTGTAGAAAAAGCATGTGAAATATGTTAAAGGAAAGAAAAATAAAGACAGCAGAAGCCATTAGCATTTGTTTTTCCAAGTGCATACCAAGCATGCTCCCGGCGATGAGTATGTCAAACAAAGTGTCAGCATAGCGACGGTAGTCCAGTCTTGAACCGGTGACATCCAGAAACTTGGCTACAGCATCGAGATCACCGCTAGCTTCGTTAAGGCCCTGAATGATTGTGTCCCGGAAAACCGTGGGTTCAAACTTCTCCTTTTCATCTGCAATAATCAGAGGGAAGTAATCAGAAACAAGCCAGCTGTGCGACTGGTACAGTCTGCTACACAATACGTTTTACACAGTGTTAAAGTGCTAAAAACATTGCTTGTCCTTATAAGTGATGTGCACAAATGTGAGCATTTCAGAATGAACACTATACTTTTAACGAGATCTATTAGCCAATTACAGATTATTCATGAATTACATTGTTCATGAATACATCTGACCAAATGGGTGGAAGTACACATACACACTAACAGTCTGGCTGAGGCCGTGACACCCCACAGTTAAACAGTAAAACTCTGAAGTGTCACACTGTCCTGTGATGAAAAACACACTCACATTTGGCAGTCATAGGCCGATGAGAAACATTCTGTAGAACAAGTCAGGCTCGGGATGAAAAACAGTTTTTCCATGAGGATTTTTCTATTAAGCACTTTGCAGCAATCACAGTGCTCTAGCTCCAATGTATTTACAATATGTAACGCCTGTTTTGGGGGAAAAAAAAGAAAAAAAAACCCAGTCTTGTGTGGGCAGCTTTAGTGAGCTGTTTCTGATGCTTGCATGTGTGTTGGTTAGGTGGCAAAATGGTAGCAGTAGTGAAGTGGTAGGGGTCTGTGCACAGCTTAGTGTTGTGTAAGAGCAGACAAAAACAGGCTATTAATGGAAGGCAGAGAACTGCTACAGGGACTTTTGCAACAGGGAGTGAAAGACTGCAGCACATGAGTACAACACATGAGGGGAGATTGTGTGTATGGACGTGTGTGTGCACATTTATGTGGATAACAGACTTGGATAAAAGTCAATTTGTTGGGAAATAAAAGTTTTAAATGGTCCTCAAGACAAAAAATATTTAGTTTGGTTAAATAACTATAACTGTATTGCAACCTTTATGATGAAAATGAGCACTCACCCCTTTTCCTGGTCTTAAACCGTTGGCCTGTAAGCACTGGCTTCTGTTGCTTACCGGTATTCATAAAAGTCCTGAAAAGAAAAATAAATACGACATTTACTCAATTGCCGAGATACTTTTTAAACTGTGATATGTAACTATTTTAAAAAAATGTACAATTTATTATTAAGAAATATTTATCTAGTCTAACACCAAATAAAGGCACCGGTGACCTCATTCTGGATGTTTACCAGAATTTATCAACTGAAAAAAAAAAAAAAAAAAAAAAGAAATACATACATTACTGACAAACTCTATATAAATTCCCAACTTGCAGCCTTTTATGTTTAAAGAACTGCATAGATATTGTGATTTTGATTAACTGCAGCGCTAATCTTTAAAAACATTCTTATTCCAGTGCACATCTAAAATCCAAATATATATAAAGGAGACTGTAAAGAACATTGCATGAATAATCCAGAGATTTTTAACCTAGCTCTCTAGGCTCGGTAGTGTACCTGTAATTTTTAAGGACCAGCATTAGGCATCTGTTTACACAAAACTCACTTAACCTTGAAAGCGTATACAGGTAGGCGATTGCTAGAGCATTTATTATGTGCAAAAAAGCATTTATGAAGGAAATGTAATCGTGGTCTTCTGTCCAAGGGGAATTGAGCTTTAAATCTGTATATAGTATTTCATCCTTTCAGATTACTTCTTCCAGATGGTATAATTTGTGCATATCTGTAACCAATGTATCAGAAGTGTCTCAGTTTTTACTTGATCACACAGAAAGCACAAGCTGTTCAAGAAAGCATTTCATTTATTTTTGTAATATTGCACTCGCTTGCTTGCATCACGTGTGCACATTCACATTGTATAAGTCTCAATTAAACGTTTGACAATTACGTAACTTTCAACTTCAAAGTAAAAAAAAAAAAAAGCATTAATTGAATGCAAAGCTAATGTTCACATTCTATATGCTTCTGTTAAATTAAGCAGTCCTAAAAAAGGATGTTAGAATCTGAAGCCGATCCAGTTAATAACGGTAAACAACCTGCAACTTTTTCACTCCCTTATTTTCAGTAACCGCTTCTTTGCCAGAGATTCCCACCCACACATTGTCACTCACACCTTTCTGGACACCTGTGCTAATCTCAAATTCAAAAGTACTGAAAGAACCAAAAAAAAGACTTCTGTTTTAAAAAGCTTACCAGTTGTAATGTCCTTTCCACTGCAGTGAGTGTGGTGTGGTGTGTGTGTGTGTTTCCGAGAGAACTCCAGCACAAAGTGACTACCCTGGACAGGATCACACTGCTCTGTGCTAAATATAGAGGAGCTCATCTCTGTGACAGCGTAAACTTCAGTAAGCCAGGCATGGGACATGTGTCGTATTACAGCAAGGACATGTCTGAGCATAGTCCACCGCCTGGCATTGTGCACGTGCACGCCACGGACAGTTAATGGAACTCTTTAGTGTTATTTCTCTACCCATCACATCTCTTAGTAATATTTACAGTTTTATGTATTAAGAAATATACTGTATTTACTCCAAACTCAAGCCTAGGATGAGTTTCTGAATTAAATCAGAAAACATACAGTACATTAAAAAACTATTACAATAGTAGTAGAGAATATTTGATTATACTGTGGCTCTTACTACAGTGGAACCTTGGATTACGAGCATAATTCATTCCGGAAGTGGGCTTGTGTTCCAAAACACTCATAAACCAAATCACCATTTTCCATAAGAAATAATGAAAACTCAAATTATTCGTTCCACAGCCCCGAAAATTAAATACATAAAAATAATTAATACAATCTATAAAATGAAAATAAAACAAATTAGTCTGCACTTTACCTTTTAAAAAAAAGTAACACCATTTTAACAGGAAAAAAAGAAATCTCTTGACACTGGCATGAGCATACTAAGTGAATCACTGCTTTAAAGTAAAAAAAAACAACAAAAAAAAAACAAATGGACTAGCACCTTACCTTTGAAAAGAATCGCGACAGAGCAGAGTTTCTGTGTGTTTGTGAAGCCGGCGAGGGGGTGAAAAGGCGAGAGAGCGTCTGTGCGTGTGTCAGAGTGTGTGGGTATGTGTGTGTCTGTGTCAAATTACACACGCAGAGACGCTAAAAGAGAGAGGGAGATATTGATTATACAAGTAAGAGACGAGCAGAGTTTCTGTGTGTTTGCAAAGCCGTGGAGGTGGGGGGGGGGGGGGGGGGTTGAAAAGGTGAGAGAGTGTGTGTCGGTGTCAAATTACGCGCACGCACACACAGGAGACGCTGAAAGAGAGAGCTAGATGTTGATTATTCAAGTAAGCACTAAACGAGCACTAAAACCTAGCAGGGGAGACGATTACACACAATTCCGCAGCACAAGAGTGACACTCGAAGTCGCATGCGTGATGCATGATATTCTGCGTTCGTAAACTAATACTTGCTCGGTTTCCGATTAAAAATGTATTTAAAATCTTTGCTCGGTTTACGGAACAATCGTAAACCACGTTACTCGCAATCCGAGGTTCCACTGTATTTGAATCCACCAAACTTTCCAAAGCAGTTAAAAAGACATTCCAGTTGCTTTCCTAAAGCACAAATTCTTCAGTTTGAAAATGCTTTCTGGAAGGAACAAACCCTTTAATTATGTGTTTTTCATTAGCATTTGACCTCTTAAACATGAGCCCTTAGGCGTTTGCAGACTGTTTTGAGTAAATATTGTGCTTTCCATTGTTTTCTCACTGTAGGAAAATGTGCTGAAATTCTTGGGCATAGTAATTGCACATACACAGTTCCTTTCAGGTGCACAACCTCTGATGACTGCCAAATGAAACTAACCATTACCATCAACATTCAAAAAGCCAATAATCACAAAAAAAATTACTAAAATGTTTCTCTATATTTTTGACATTTCTCTGATGCTGATCAGTGCTTATCAACACATAACCCCTACAATCAATCACTTGTAGCTCAGTTATAAATATGCACACACAGGCCTAACTACAATTGTTTCTCTTTTTTTTTGTCAGACTTCTGATTCCACCAACACCAATTCCAAAGTGAATACCACCCCTACTGAGCCATAACTGCAGATACACCGACCTACACATGATTGACTACTAGGGATTGGAATCTGCAGGGATCACCCCATATGATACGATCACAATACTTATGTGTTGATTCGAATAACATTGCGATTCGGTCAGTATTTTATAAATATCCTGATTTCATATAATTATTTTTATAACAGACTTCTGCACTGCAAAAGGATTTCTTGCTCTTTTGACCCTGCGTATGCAGGAGAACCAGATTTCATCCTAGAAATGAACACAGGAAATATAAGGTCCACAAGAGGTGTTTTTACTTCCATGTTACTTTATCCATTGTATGATAAAAATGGATACGCACTGGCTGTATCCATAACCTTGTATCGCTGATGCTAGAGGAAGTTTCTTGGGGTCATCTCTGGGTTAATATACTTAACTGAGTTACCCACAGAGAAATCACACCTCGCCTCAGTCTTTAATTAACCAGAAAAGAGTCCATCTGTGACAGAAAAAGGAAATCCCACTTCCTTATTACAGTATATTTATTTATTTTACTTTATTACACTGGAAAATATAGTACATGAATACCATATCACAAGCTGTAATTTATGTTTGAGTTTTAATTATCGCATATTTCTGATCTGTTGAAATAGTGCTATTATGCTGAGAAAGAATTTTACTTAAATAAAGATGAAGAAACCTGCATTAAGGAGAAAAAAGTACTGTATTACATTATTGCTGTAAGTCGCTGTGACAGTGCTGACTTCACAGTGGATTTGGTGTTAAATTTGTTAGCCTATGTCTTATTGAGTCCTTTTTTGTATAGTATAATGTTAGTTTTTTTGTTAGACATAAAAGTTATGTCTATTTTTGTGTAGTTCTTTCACTGGGTACTGTAAAAGCCATATAGTTAATACGACAACTTGACTTGACTTCAATGGTAGGAGCAACCTGCTAGTCAGGTGAGAGAGAAAGAAAGAGGGACATGAAAATCTAAATTAAAAAAAAAGGATTTAAGTAAATAATTTTTTGTGTGTTAAACAGGGCGGGCTTTTTTCTAATAAGGTGGGAAAGCTATTAACCTAACAAGGAGAGCTGCCCTTTTATTTAATTATCCAGTTGGGATGTTGTTAGGGTTGAGAACACTTAATACCTGGGAGTGACTCACAACAGCTGTTGGAAAGTTTATCTGCAGCTGCGCACACAGAGAACAAGTTTTAGCTAGTGAGCTAACCTACAGTAGGTGACTAATTCATTCTATAAAATACTTGATGTACATTATGTGACCATACACAATAGGTAATGTTAAGGTACAACATGGATGGTGCAGAAGCTTGATCAGGCACTCACAGTAAGGCCTAACTGGCTGGTAGACAAAGAACAAGTCTCTTGGTAAGAGTTTTTGTTCAGGGAGCATAGTGGCACAGCAGGCAGAACTGCCACATTACAGCTCCAGTGTTTCTGCCTTCCTCTTGTGTCTGCATGGGTTTCCTTTGTGCTCTCAGGTATCCTCCTATTTTCCAAAAACATGCAGGTGAATGAGTGTGTAAGAGTTTCATGTACATGGCACTCCAAGATACTGTATACTGGCTTTCCATCAAGGGTGTATTTCTATTTTGAATCTATTGCTCTCGAAAAAATGTTCAGGATTCACTGCAACCCTGAGCAGGATAAAGAGATGAACAAATGAATATACATACAGTAAACAGATATGGATTGTATAAGTCATCATACTTTCCAAATCATTCCTCTTTTGGAAAAGAAAAAATCAGGCTGCAGCACTGAACACTGTACATATTTAACATATTTTAAGTGTCATTGCATAACAGACAACTACACTTGACTACATTTCCTATAATCACGTTCCCAGACATTTTCCTAGAATAGGACCCCCTTATACTTATCACTACATGACTAGCATGACAGCTCAGCTCTTCTGTTCTATTTCCACAGTGATACAATAATTTGTCATGTCCACACCGTGGGGGTGTCAAACCAGTCTCAAACATCAGGACAGCTGTGAACATTTTAAACCAGAAATAGAAATTTAACAACTTCACAAATGAGACATGGGATACTATAGTAAACACACACCTCCACATATATGCCTCTGTGAACAGATGGGTGAACCAGACCAAACAGATCAGAATGAGAAGGTTTTAGACAAATACAGATTGCAGAACAATCAGCTTGATGAAGTGCAATTATGTAAATGACAACCTTTAATTTTTCTTCCTTTAATTAATGATGATTTGCCTAATGTAGGGTAAGGGTTATGTAATGTAGCAATTCATCAACAAATGTCATAGAACTACAGCAGAAAGAACAAATGATTGGGGATACCCACAACTCTGCATGCACCCAATCTTTCACATGGCCATTGCATCGTCATTGCATGGGCTACATTTGTATGACAGGTTGCAATATTTTATTTTGTAACACTTTCTTTAGTCCTATTCGATTTCAAACAAGGACTTTAGTTTCTGATGCCCAAACTTTACCTGTCTGCTCATTTTATCCATCCGACAGGATTTAATTAGAGAAACACATTAATAAATTGTTTTACAATCATGAATAATGATGATTTCAATGATGAAAGAGAAAAAAGTAAATAGTCTATTCTCGATTACATTTTAAGGCAGCTTGCTTCTTATGTTGGAATACTTCTAAAACAAAAATCTTGTCTCCAAACGTTTACCTGGTACAGTACCGTACAGTATATACAGTTGAAAGTTTGGACACAAGTTTGGTGTTACTTTCCTTAATTCTAGAACAATACTGGATTTTTTTCAGCAACTACAAAATAACATACTGTATATTGCATTACATAATTAATTAACAACAACCACAACAACAACAGCCAGTTCTTATTTTAAGACAAGAACAGTCATTGTCAAGTGCGTTTCCAAAAACCATCAAGCACTATGATGAAACTGGCTCTCATGAAGGTCATCCCAGGAAAGCAAGACCAAAACTTACCTCTGCTGCAGAGGAAGGGCAGGGGTAGCTCAGGTGTTGGACTTCTGATCAGAAGGTCCCAGGTGCAAACCCTATTGGGCCCTTGAGCAAGGCCCTCAACTTTCAGTGTATAAGGAGTTAAAAATGTAAATTATTCTGGATAAAGGTGTCCGCTAAATGTTAACATAAATGTCCGTAGCGTGTGAATGCACGGAGTTCCCATGTTGGACATACATACACACACACACACACACACACACACACACACACACACACACACACACTATTATTACTACTGTATTATATACTACAACTGTATATTACTGTTGTTTACATTTAAAGGCACACCTTAGGTATAAGTTGCATGTATACTGTACAGTTGCATGTATATACATATTTTTTATATAATAACAAATTATAAAAATATAATTGTATAAAATATAATAAATAAACCTTGTTCAATATATAAGCTGTGTTTTTATATATATAAACAACAGTAATATACGTAACGATATTCTACATAAACGCAGCTTTCCCTATACTTACAAAGAGGCAGCTACTAAGCTTAAACAAGGTTCATACCAATACAAAATAACAGGGAACGAAAACTACAACACAAAAGACAGTTTTAAACAGACTACTGTTTGAGTTAAACTTCTTTTACCTGGCAGTGGGTTTAACCTTGGGAAGAGTTAGAAGCACCGGTTGATTACCGCTCAGTCTCAGTCTTCCCGTTAGTGAGCGGCAGTGAAATGCACTTGGAGCAGTCCATATTTGACAGAACCGAGGAGGTTATCATACATTAAAAAGCCACATTCACATAAAACAAATACACTGTCATTTAAAACAGTTACATGATGAAGGTTCTAGTTGTATTTAAAATGAATACAGTCAAAAAATAGTCAAAATAAATAAATAAATAAATAATTACTTGTTACATTGTTCTTATATTTGAGCGCGCCCATATATTTTATCTCCCCCCTTTTGTGATCAGCGAATGGTACGATCCTAACGATGGCTTTTCTTCCATGGCTACGAAGTTATAAATTGAGGGCTCCTGTATATATTTCCTACTACCGTTTCGTCAGTAAATAAAACTAACAATTCATATTATTAACTTTATCGTATTATTAACAATATAGAATATGAATAAACATTAAAATGACAACTCAAGAGAACACAGCTAAAACGAAGAGAGGTGAATTAACAACTGCCGAGAGAGAGAGAGAGATGCTACAGGTTGCTGCTGCAGGTATCAGTACGAACACAAATAAATATATAATACTTTTTTATGTGATATATTTAAATAATTATACTTTATATTTTAAGCTTGAAAATAGTTTTAATAGTTCTGCACACACTTTTCTGCTTTTTCTAAACATACTGTAACTTTAATAATTGATTGTTTTTTTTTAAATTGATGTGTCATGATAAAATGTGTATTACATGACATGTAGGGATGTACAGTATCAATCCAGTATTCAGTACTGGTGTCAGGGATGATATCAACTTCAAATGCTGGATCAATATTTAACAAATGTATCAATCTGCTTCTTTAATTATTTTATATGTCGAATAAAAGTGATGCTGATTGATTGGTGATAACTTTTCAATAGCAGTTTGCAGAGAGTTGGATTGATCAGTTGATCAGTGTTGTATTTAATCTCCTTGTACAGGACCAGTCTCGTGTAAACAGTTTGATCACGTTCATGTTTTGCAGTGCTGATCGTATAACTGGCGACTCAGTGGCTCACTGCTGCTCCACAACTTCATTCCCAAATTTCCCATAGTGTATAATTTGTTGTGTGAGTGTGTGTACATTTGTGCCATGGAATTAATTGCATGCCGCCTTATGCCTAAGCTACTTGGAATAGTCTCCTCTGTGTGACACTACACAGAATAAAGTTGAATTGAATAAATAAATGATTGAAATTACTGAATTCCAAATATAAATACTGTAAATTAATGTAAATTAGCTTATAATATCTTTTTTCTTACTATCAGTCTTTTAGTTTGTAATGATTTGACCCAGCAAGTCTTTTCTGTGCAGGGAATGTGCAAGAGGCAGCTCGGCTTTGCAAATACAAAGAAGTACGCATTAATTGCCTGGATGAGGTAAGATTATTTAACTTATATTTAAAGCATAAACACAAATAAACACATAACATACGCAATTCTTTATTATTAGAACAATAATACATATGTGATATGGCACAATGCAAGACTTTTATTAAGTTGCCTATTTTCCAATAACAGCAAGTGTTTTATTTCTCTTATACGACTTCATTTTGCCAATAATCACATTTGTACAAATTAAAGAATAACACCTCATACTTGTCTGCGCACAGAACACATCACCATATCAGTTTTACACATTTGTAAGCTGTTTATGTGTAGTTCCTGCCATATAGGTCCTTAGTTACAGTAAGTTATTGCAATAATAGCCAAATAATTGCCAGTGCCATGCTGTTGTAAAAAGTTAATCAGGATCATTTACCTACTGTAAATGTTGTCCATGTGTAAATGATGTAACCCTTTAGCATTAAGTAGCTTTTATGTAAAGTTGTACAGTGCCCATAGGAAAGAATTAACAACACATGCTGTCCATTGTTAGGCAAACATATGGTGGAGACTCGTGAGAGGCGTGAGAGTAGCTCAATGGGGTTTTGATAAATGGAGAGGCGGCACTCAGTTTGGCCCACAATACAGGCTTCTTCAGATTCTTTTGTCAAAAAAAATTGAGTGGTTTAAAACAGCAAACCACAAGCGTTCTGCCTGTCAACCTCAGATGTGTGGCACCAACACACTCAGTCAGCTCTGGCCAGGAAGCAGCTCAGATCATGAGTCATAAAAATAACTTGTGAAAGAAGAAATAGTGTGTGTTGATTAGAGGTGAAAATACAGAAATAAAAAAATGACAAGCTTCTGCTTTTTAGAATCAAATCAGATAACTATTCCTACTTCTTATTCAATTTGGTTACAGTCTCACATCTGTGGCTTTTATGTTTTCCTAATAAACTTTCCATCCAGAATGGCATGACCCCCCCTCATGCATGCTGCTTATAAGGGGCAAGCAGATTTGTGCAGGCTTTTGCTACAGCATGGGGCTGATGTCAACTGTAACGAGCATGAATATGGCTATACCGCTCTCATGTTTGCCAGCCTCTCAGGTGACAACACAGTCGTTTTTTCTGAGGGTAAAAATGGGTATTTATTTGCAGTATCAATTAACTAAAATAAGTTAATACATAAAAATAGTGTTTATAAAAAAAACATTTGCATTGTTTTTTAGCTTAATTGTATTTAGAGTAAATATTCCTAGTTCTAATAAAAGTTTTACCTAGGCAATGCTGAGATTACGTGGATGATGTTGGATGCTGGGGCAGAAACAGACCTGGTCAACTCTGTGGGACGGACAGCAGCACAAATGGCAGCTTTCGTAGGTGAGAAATACAGGTAATGTTCACACACTGTTCCCAAATTTTAATTATATTGAACTGTTAAGCAACCGTTTGTTTTTTTCTGTATTGCCAGGCCAGCATGACTGTGTGACAGTGATTAATAATTTCTTCTCACGAACAAGATTAGAATACTACACCAGACCGCAGGGCTTGGAGAAAGAGCCGATTTTGCCTTCAAAACTGGCAGAACCTTTACATAAAATTATCATGACCACCAACCTTAACCCAGTCAAGGTCGGGACTGTTTTTAAATTTATATATTCTTTTCAGAAATAATTTTCTATTAATAGCAAAACACCATATATGGCTACAGATTATTGTAGAATCTACATTCATGGCATTTTACAAATGTTTTTATCCAGGGCAACTTACATTTTTATCTCATTATACATCTGAGCAGTTGAGGGTTAAGAGCCTTGCTCAAGGTCCCAACAGGAGAAACTTGACGGTGGTGAGGTTTGAACCTGGGACCTTCTGGACTAATCCAACAAATAACTAATCCAATTAGATATTCTACTACATGAATTTTACCAGTGAGCTAAGATAACTTTGACAAATAATGATTTCATAAAATAGAATGTGAGCTTAGGACATGATGCCATTTGCGACCCTGTCTTATGAAAACCCAGTTTAAGTAATTTTTTGTGAATCACTGTTTTTGACATAAGATTGTTCTTCATATGATTTTATGCAGAAAAATGTGAAACATAAAAAATAACTTTAGCTGGGTTTTCACAGACAGGGTATGAAAATACCTTTAAAAATTTACATATCTACATAAATTTACATGCTAAATTCAAGAAGGAGCTTTTCAAAATATTTTATAATGAAGTCCATGTAAATCCAGAGATATAATATAGTGCATTCTAGGTGGATGAAATCTGAAAGTTTGCCATTTCGAGGAGGTAGGTTCACAGATTATTTTTGCTCAGAAAAGGTTTTTGGTTCAGAAAATTAGGGAATGCTATTTACTCACTAGATATAGTCCTTACATAAGGAGTCCTACAAACCTATATTTTGCAAATCAGTAGATTTTGGTGACTGTTGCTTATAACACAGAGCTTCTGTGAATTGACTTCAAGCACACGCTAAATTAACCCAAAAACCCACTAAAACCAATATCACCCACACTTAACTATACATCTGTGGTGTTTTGCAAGTGTCAATGGTAGTTGAACTAGGGCAAAACAAAGGAGTCACTAAATTGTTAAACTATGATGATGCTATTCACACACACAAACACACTTCCGATTACAAAACCATGGCCATTAATGTGGAGTTCCAGCATTGATTTTTACAAGGAAGGCTTTCCACTTGTTAGTGTTCCAATTCATCCCAAAGGTGTTCAATGAGGTTGAGGTCAAGGCATTTTTCCGGCCAAAAAAAAAATCACCATTTCCAAAACTATTGGTCTGAATCAAGTAAGCAAACAACTAAGGCGATTTGAAATTACTGGAACTGGCTTAAGAACCCTACAAAACGTTATTCAAACCTGGAACCATCAACTTCGTAGAAGAAATGTGGTCAGAAATAAATCACTTCACTAGGTGAAGTTGCATTTCCATAACATACAACGTAAAGAGAACTCAGAAGATTTAGAATTAATGGCTTTGTACCCATAAGAAAACCACTTTTTAGTGAGACTTTGGAGCAATGGAAAAAGGTCATGTGGCCTGATGAGCCAATTCCCGAGCGATGCACCCATCATGCATAGTGTCCAATGTACAAGCCTCTGGAGGGAGTGTTGTGATCTGGGGTTGCCACAGTTGGTCAGATCCAGGCTCAGCAAACTTATGTGGAAATAAAATTAATTCACCTCATGCCCTGAATGTACTGAATGACAAGGTTATAATATCTATGCAGTGTTTCTTCCCTGATGGCACTGGCATATTAAAGGACTGAAATTGTGAAGGAGTGGTTCTGTGAGCATAAGGAATCATTTGCACACATGAACCTTCCATCACAATGTGTGCTGTATTTAAAGTTAAAGGTAACCGAATGAAATATTAACGTGCACTTTCTTGACTAGGCAGTGTATTTGCTAATAATTTGTGGGGCTTTAAAATGTTTACTTTAAATCAATGTAAAATGTACAGGAAAAATTGTTCATCTAATCTTAGTAGCCACATGATTATTCTGTTACATACAATATAATAACTATTGGTTATTTCATGAAATGGCGAGGTTTTCATGCATTGTAGATATGGTACTGCTTTTAAACTTTATTCCTATTGTGTATATTGTAAACATAAACGTATATATAGATAAATAACCCCATATTGGAAATTCTTACAAAATAAGGGTTCGTGGAAATCTTACCTACATCACATGTCTCACTGTTTTTGATGCATACAATTCTCACAGATATTTAACACCTAATATATACATTTGATGAATAAGAGAAATATGTGTAATATAAAATGCGACTAGATAAATGTCTTTAGGTATGTTGCAGCCTGTAATAGTAAAACATCTGTTCCCATTTCTTTCATTTAATCTACACAGTTTAATTGAATTTAATTTCATAAGAAGACATGAGGGGTGCACAGTACTGTATTTTCCTGATTAACTCCTCTTCTTTTTATTTTTTTTCTCTTTTTTTCTCATCTCAAATGACTCACCTGTCCTCCCATTCTCTCTGTCAGATGGTGATGATGGTGAAAGAAAACCCGCTCCTAGTAGACGTTGTAGCTTTGGAGAAGTGCTACCAAGTGATGGATCTGCTTTGTGAGCAGTGTGTGAAGCAGCAGGACATGAATGAGTTGCTGGCTATGAAGATGCACTACATTAGTTGTGTGCTACAAAAGTGTCTGTCTTTCTTACAGGAGTGTGATGATAAACTAGACATTCTCCTCAAGAGGTAATTTTAATGTTAAGCACCAAGAAATGATGCAAATGACTATCTTTAATCACTTTTTTCCCCAGTTTTTTAAAAGGCAGAGATGGTGATGGCTTTCCTAAGTACCAGGAAAAGTTTATACAAGACTGTATGCGGAGGTTTCCCTACTGTGAGGTGACTCTCTTGCACCAGCTGGTCCAAAATATGGCTCCAGGGGAAACTGTAAGTGAACAGCCTATTACTAATGTTTTATTTAGTTTTTGACTTTACTTTGTGTAACCTGTAACCTCCATAAACTATACTTTGTATAGTATAGTTAGTATAGTGAGATAAAATGCTTGGTATGAATAAGTTACTTTAGTGTATTCATTCTTTAAATATTTATACTGTAGCTTATTGAAAAAAAAAAAAAACTAACCACCCCCAATGTCATCTGTTGTTTATGTTTCTGGTTTCTTTTCCTTAAATTCCAGTTAACAAGATGCATGCATTTTTAATAATTTAACTCCCAAGCACAGAAGCATGCTAAAATTACCACCTGCTCGTTTAATCAACCATATCAGCAAACTATTTGTTGTTTCTAGGGGGACTCCCCAACAGCCTTGTCGGTCCTTACTCAGGCGTTAACAGGTCAGATGGCTCTAATGGATGCCGAGTTCTGTGCTACATGCGGAGAAAAGGGAGCTGATAAGAAGTGTTCCTTCTGCGAAATGGTACAGAGGCTCTCTGTTTCCTGTAATATAGTCTCTGGCCAGTGTATTTCTTTTTTTAAGCTTGATATAATGCAATCCTGATTTTGTTATGAAATAAAAGTTCTTACTGAGAGCACTGTGAGCATATGTGGTTAAAGAAGCATGTTAACTATCTTGATTCTTTTTTTTTTTTTTTTTTTCAGGTTGTCTACTGTGGGCAAGCTTGTCAGAGGCTTCACTGGTTCACACATAAGAAAGTGTGTAAGGCTCTGCAGTGACAGAAAGAATTTCAAAATGAAGGTTCCCCCAGTGAGAGGGAAATCCGTGGAAACGGTACAATATTGACATGTCTTATACTGCTTCCATAATGTCTTTTGTAATTGTGTCTTGGAAACAATGGTATGAGCTGTAGGAAACAAAATCTAGAGTGTGACTTGATGCACTTGAGTGTAAAGAGAATGCACTGTTGAGTCTTGGAATATTAAATACCTAACATAATTATATTAATGAAATTATTTTAGATTTTCTTTTTAAGCGGCATGGTGGTTTAGTAGTTAGCGCTGCTATTTTGCACCTCACAGGTCTGGGCTTGAATCTCTGCAAGGTTTGATTCCTGCTTCTGGGTGCTCTCCCCATGCTTGGTGGGTTACCACTGGGTACTCCAAAGACATTCTAATTGTTGTTCCCCAAAATTATCCGTAGTGTGTAAAAGCACGTATGTCTAGGTGGTCCCTCACCGACTCAGACTGCCTTCATATACCTCATTAAATAAATAAAAAAATATTTATTCAGATTTGTTATTCAAGAACTTTATTGCCATGGTGCAAACGCAATGAAACTGCAGTTTATGGAAACCTCCAATGGTGGTTACAGTATATGTTAAATGTCAGCATATTTACTAAAATATAAAATGTAATAATAATAATAATAATATTAATAATAATAATAATAATAATAAATGGACAATTTAAGTACAATAACATATAAATCCAAATAACAATAGAATACAAGTAATGAAGGGTGCAAAGGGTGAAAGTATAGTAAATGTGTGATTTGATAATTACTAATAGTGTATTGTAGTGTTGAATGACATGTATTGATGATAAAAATATTTATATGCATATTATAAGTGGAGAAGTGACAATTTAAAAAAAATGAATAGACATTGCACAAACTCCAAGTCAGTGAGTACTTTAAATAGGTAAGAATAAACACTGCGCATATTTCAGTAATAGTAGTACATTGTACATAAACCAAATAGTAACTAAATAAGTAGATAATAAGCAGTCTACTGATAGATGGTGAATTTTATTTAGCTTTAATTATGTAGCACTCTTTAATTAAATCTAAGATTGGCCACTCTGATCTCATCATCATATCTCAACCACTTACTGAGTATTTTAAGGCCTGGCCTCTCAAATGTTTTAAAAAACATTAATAAAATAAAATTCAAAGACACTTTTCAAACAGAACAGTCCAAAGACTTGCTCTGTAGGCTGATTGGCTTTCCAAACCGCCTGTGATTTGAATGTGTGTGTGATGGGTTGGCACCCACCACTCAGGGATAGACTCCGGGTACTCGATGATAGGCAGGAAGAAGTAATATTGGATATTTAGTATATTTATTGGAGACATAGAGCCAATACTACTGATAGCTTGTATTATATTCAATGTCAACTATATTTTATGTCTATTTGTTTGGCAATTGCAGATGTTTGGATACGTAGCAATCCAATATGTTAATACTATAAGAAGCCAATAATAAATACTGTATGTAAAATGTGATACCAGTAAGCCCATATTTTCTGCATTGGAACAATGCGAAAAATAAATAAAGTGATAAATAAATCTGTCATAAAATAAAACAGACAGAAGATGTGGGGATAGGATTGCCTTTCATGTTGTATGATTAGTTGACTGCTTCCTGTATTGTTCACTCATATCTATAACTTTGTTTCTTCAGATGATGCTATAGAGGGAAATCGCAGCTCATTGTTGGGTTTCTGTTTGGGTATTGCTAATTTTGGACGTTCTCATTCTTTTTCGGAAATCTACCCTGATTCTTTGAATGCTGTTGCAGAGGCCACGTCTGGTTGCCAGGACTGGGGAGGAGAGGACGGTCAATCTTCCTAACTGTTAAAGCTCTGCTCATTCACCATACACTATAACCAGGCAGAACACTACACAACTGAAACTTTTACTAAAGCTACTCAGAATTTATTTGATTCTTAAGACTTGTAGCTTCATAAAGCATTCTACTTCAGATCATCTTTAAAAGGGAAACCATCTGCTGTGGGACTCTACACAGAGTATAGGGCTCCCCTAAGTTCCTTTTAAGATGATTCATACAGTGCATGTACAATGCCATTCAAATTGGATTAAATGAATTTAAAATTTTAATTTAATTGTGTTTTTGTTTTGATAAAGGCTTAAATTTATTGTCTAAATGTATTATTAAATCAATGTTTTTAATGTTTTTTTTTTTAAGCCAAAGAAGTGCTTTTTATTTAGTACACAGTTAAAACAATGAGAAGCTTGTTTGAGCTTGTCCCATTAAGCTTCCTACAAAGGTTTTGTGCAATTTTTGGGGTTTTTTAATTAATAATATTATTTAAAACATTTGCTTAAAATAATTGATTATTGTAAAATTGCATATGTTATTTAATGTTGTTCATTTTCTTATATACTTTGGTAGAAATATGAATAAATCCCCTCGATAAGCAGGACTGTCCAATGTTATGACTTGTAGTGTACTTTTGTTCTGACATCATGGTCTATTTATATTCTAAGTTTGAAGAACAGCTCTGTTCTCTTACTAGTAGTGGGTTATTAGATGAGTACTCTGTGTTTTCTTCCTCTTTCTTCTTTCGGTTTGAACAGTTTAATTTTTTGTTTTGTTTTCTGTCTAGAGAGAGAGAGGTCAGGCAAAAAATTTATCCACACTTCAGGAAATGGAAAATAATATAATGTATATCATATTAATATAACATTATCATAATATTATTATCATATCAATATATAATGTATAGCAATACATTTAGTATTAAAATATTTCTACAAGTTTTTCTTTTCCTGAAGTGTGTATACTTTTTTTTTTTTTTTGGCTAACTCCATATGTGTGTGTATGTGTTTTTTCTGTGAATAAAAATGTAACAAAATGTATTGTCTATCTGGTTTAATATCCATTAAAGTCAATAATTAAACCACAATAGATTTATGTGTACCATTAAAATTAGTTTCTTATACGAGTTTTTCTTGTGTCAGAGGTTTTTATGGTAGTTTATTATTTAGGACAGTAGGGGGCAGTTTTTGTCCTCCAAAACTGCAATACACCCTGTTATTGCTGCATTCTTTCATACTCCAAGCGGACTTGATGTTTAAAAATGCAGACTTTCTTCCTGGATTTTCGGCTGAAGCTGTAAGCACGTTAAAAGTTGATGATTAAACTTTCTCAGACTTCAAAAACTCACCAACATATGGGACATTAGGAAGGCTGAGGCCTGGTTATTGTTCATGGCATGTGTTGTCAATGTGGGACAATTTTTAATTTTATTATACGCATCATAAATGGTCTGCTATTAATCTGACCCTTAAAAAATAAAAAATAAAAATATATATATATATGACCAATGGAATATGAAGTTGCAAGTGTGGGTGGGTGTGTGTGTGTGTATGTGTGTGGGTGTGAAGAAAGTCTGCTTTTGGTGCTTCTTAAAACATCTAGTGCAGTTACCCATGAGGTCTGACTACAATATTTGAAGAAATAACAAAATTATCTATTTATAAAGATATTATGGTAAGACAACATATCTTACTGTACCAATAATTTTGGCTCTAGAGTCATACAGATTCCTGTTGCTTAAACATTCTTGATATGTTCATTAATTATACCCTGTCGAAAAGTAGTCCCATCTTTGAATATAATATTAAAAATAAATTTTAGTTTACAGAAACCTCTGACTAAAAAGTGTTCTTCAATACACCTACAACCCACATACAACTGTACTATGCTCACTATTGTGTATTTTTATGTATGTTTCTAGGACTAGTAAGGCATGGAGGCATGGAGAAACACCTGCAAACTCAATTAACTTCCTCAACTACCGCAGTTGATCTGGGTTTTAATCCCAGTATAGTGCACATTTAGTTTGTGATAGAATGCACTGTAAACCCTAATGCTCAAAGTAATTAAACATACTGCGTACAGTTAATTCAAATTAATAGACCTTTTTAGAACTTTTTGGTAGCTATGAGTTTATAGAAATGACACTTTTCAAGTTAGCTGAACAAATTTGAAATTTTAAGTAACTGTAAGTACTTAAGTAACAGTAACTGTCACCTTAAAGTTTCACCAAGTTAAAATCTTTCAGCCTAGTGATTTTGTGTCTGATGTCATCAAGGCAATAGGGCACCGGTGGCTCAGAGGTAGGTGTTTCGCCTGCCGTGTGAAAGGCCCGGGTTTGATTCCCAACAACTGGATGAAGTGTCTGTCTCAAGCCCAGATAAAATGGGAGGGTTGTGTTAGGAAGGGCATCTGGTGTAAAACCTGTGCCAAACTTGTGTGCTGTGGTGACCCATTGCGAGAGCAGGAAGACCAACAACAATTTTTTGCAACAACTAAAAAAAAAAAAGATAATTGCTATTAAATAGTATGAGTTAGGCTACTCAATAATGCAAGTAAAGAATGATTAATATGAATGGTTACAACAAGCTCAAAAACTGATAGTTCTGTTTACTTAAAATTGGAAACATCATTACTTTTAACTGTTTACCTTAAATTTTATGAGTTTTTACAACTTATTCGGTTTACAGTGTGAGAAATTCATGAAAAAATGTATTTGCAGCTGAAAAACCGAAAGCAATTATATAATGCAATGTTTAATAATAATAATAATAATAATAATAATAATAATAATAATAATAATAATAACTATCATCATCATCTTTTTTCAGTGTTTTAAATGTTTTATTAAATGGATTTAGAAACAATGTAATGTATTTATTTATATTTAAAAAAAGTTATGTAATCTTTCAAAAAGATTTTTTTTTTTATTTGTTCACATCTTCAAATTCTGGTTTGTCTATGTATTTATTTATTTATTTATTTATTTATCTATCTATCTATCAAAGAGTACCAAAGACATTAAAACTATCAAATATATGGAATTATGTAATTTGTAAGGAGAAAAAACTGTCCAAAAGACTATAAAAGACAGTAAATCTGAAATACTGCAACAAAAAAAAATTAAAAATTGCAAGTACAGTATCTTCAAGTGCAATTGAGAAAACCATCAAACGCTATAATAAACCTGGCTTTCATGAGAACTGTTCCCAGAAATGAAGACCAAGAATTATTCTGCTGCAGAGGAAAAGTTCATTAAGAGTTGTTAAGTCATCTATAGATGTATTAACACATTTTAAAGAGCCAAGAAGTGTTGAGGATCAACTGAGAAATTGAAAATCACAAACATCTATTACCTAAGAAATAACCAATATGGTGCTGGTTCCCTTTTATAAAGAATCTTTTGGGACCTGCTGCATATAACTTAACTTAAATTAAAATCATTGAAATAATCCTTTAATGCAACAAATTCTGCATAATTATTAACTTGGGGTGTTCCTTAAAATACAAACCATTACACACTGACTGCTTCAATTATTAATATCACAAACAATGTGATCATTATAATCATGTAATTATATCAAATTAAGTATGTAAAAAAGTATTCATACCATAAACACATGAATCATCAGCTACATGGCCCAGCAGGATATAGGAGGAGCAGAAGTGCTCTTCTTAGACTTTCCCACGCTTTGCTGAATACATCCTAAGGCACTTCTGCTGATTTCTATAGAGCGCCTCACCTTTACCAAGATACTTTGTTCCTCATGTCACCTCATCCCAAGAGAGCAGATCATGCTGTAGGCCAGTAAAGGGCTGTGTAATGTTTTCTTGTCAGGTTGCATGTTAATGTGCTCATAACTCATTGCTGTAACCTGTCTATCTCTCCTGGGAGATTATCTCTTCTTCCTCTGTCTTCACTTCTCAGTTTGTCACAGAACAGAAAGGGACAATCTCAAAGATCTGCTTTTAAGAAGGAGAAATTAGCAAATATCACATTGGCTTTTATATTCTACTTTCTGATTTTAGAGGTTAAAATTTTTGATTTCCCTAATAATCCTCACCAGAACACTGTCTCTCAAATGATATCACTAGCAGTGTTTTATTAAGTAATTTGGAAAGCAAAATAATAATAATAATAATAATAATAATAATAATAATAATAATAATAATAATAATTAAAAGGTAAAAGTCAAGGGAAAAACTTCTGCATTCAATCTAATAATATATATTATATATAACTAGCATCAGAGAAATGTACAAGTGGTAAAGTATGATGAATGTACTGTATGTGTAAAAGCCTAAAGAAAAAATGTAATTAAACCCTTTTTTGAAGAGTTTACACAATTTCAGTGTTGCCATGTGTGTCATACATTTATTTGGCATGCTCGTCACAGACACCTGTTAGGATAATTTAAATAAACTCATCATATTGTAGTTTATTTTATATGTTTTTTTTTTGCACATTAAAAGGTTTAAATAAATGTTTACATGCTTACATACAGTAAGAGTACATTTGATTGTGCAGGAATTCTCCTTCAAAGCTAGATAACAAAGATTAAATCAGTTATAGGATAGAGGTAGATACAGGAAATGCTGCAAAACAAGATTAAACCTACTGGCAGATTTTTTTTTTTTACTAAAGATACAAAAAAAAAGTATTACAAACTGATAGAGAATATTTTGTGCATGCCATCTTAGCATCACAAGGATGTTAAAAAGGCACAACTATTTTATTAAAATTGTTTTGGTCAAACACTATACACAATTGCCACAGTTTTGCCACAATTGATAAATCAGCCCGCAATTTGTGACTTTTTCAAGTTTTTGTGTTAATATTATCACAAATCACGAATATAATGTTCTGGCACACAGAACAGTTTTTTGATACAAAGATTGGTGAAGATCATGAGAATCATGTATAAATAGAAGAAGTTATTGATGTTGTTGATCCACTTCCTCCAGTTTCATTTTCACTTGAGAAGTAGTTGATGACAATACCTCGTCATAGTCCATGCCTGCAGGGTAAACTGCTATGGCAGTAACAGACAGTAAACATCATTTTTCATTTCATAGCTTAAACATTGTCTAAAATTTGGGTTAAACATATTTCACTCATGGCATATTCTACTTTGCCCAGCTGATACTTTTGCTCTACTGAGGCAGAAAGAAAAGTGGTGATTGGCATTTTTGGGTGTGTTGCATTTTGCTTTAAATATGGCATGTTTTGTCAAAAAAAGTAAGTTCAAAGCTTCTAAAAGAAGTATATATTATGAACTTTAAAAAATTGTTACTTGCAAAGTTTTATTAAATTCCAGCCAGTTTTGTGTAATGCTGTGACATAATCTGGCACACAACTGCTCATAACTTCACTTCCACTTAACATTTCATTTATAGTGCAGGAATAACTACAGGCAAAAGCAAAGTACTGCCAAAGTTTCATTAAATTCTGTCCAGACAGTTTTGTGTGATGCTGTGACAAAATCTGTCTGGATATATATATATATATATTCTGTCTATATATATATAGACAGAAAATTTGAGACTGTTTTCGTATCCTCCAGTGTATGAAAAGTAAAAATACATATAATTTAAAGAGTGAGTTTTGACCAATGTGCACAAAACTGAATCTTTTTTATTTATATAGATAAGAAAGTTATGTCATAATATATATTTTTATTGCAATTATGCAGGTGGCATTTTAGCGCATAACACTGGGCTCTCAGTTTGGGCATTTTACATGCCCTAACCTGCTGCGGATATGTTTGCCTTAACATCCTGTGTTTTATCTCATGGTGGCACTTCATACTACTGCTTTTTAATAGCTCCACGGTTTTGGAACATATGGAACAAATTGGTTTTAATCTTCTCGCAGGAAGAATAAACATACATTGATATGTCCATACACATTTGTGTGAAGATTGAGTTTTCATAGTCTACTTTCCTTATTTTTGAAGTAAGCCATGCTGTACAGTATCATGCTTTTGTTTCTGTTCCTTGAGGATTTTGATGGCTTAAAGGTGCATTCCCATTATTTCTTTGTCTTTTGTCATTTCTATGTGACACAATCTGGTAACTGCTCATAACTTCATTTCTACTAAACATTTTGATTTCATCTATGGTATAGGTTTAACGTCAGGCAAATACCTAAACACTGTAAAGATTTCATCAAATTCAGTGTAGGCAATTTTTCCAAACAGACATACCTGTACATGCATACCAACAGACAAACAAACAGACAGACAGACAGACAGAACATTTTCTGAGACTGGTTTTGGTCCTACAATGTATGAAACGTAAAGATATCATTGGGAGCGAGTTCTGACCAATGTACAGACAAAACCTTTCTTTTATTTATATAGATATTGAACAAGTATATACTATAATTGACTAAGAAGAAAAATAAGTCATTTGCCCATATTTTTTCTGCAGCAAAATTTATGTTTTAAAATGTTTCTGATCCAAGATCCTCCTATTTCATTCAGTACAAAAAGTACTCATTCCTCCATGCCTTACTAGTTCTAAAAACATGCATAGAAATGCACAGTAGCAAGCATACTACAGTTGTACATTTAAAAAATGGTATTCACCACTGATGAATGTGTGTAGTCAAAATAGTTAAAAAGAATAAAGACAATAATAATTATCTGAACACCAAGCACAGACATTTTTTATTTTTGGTGTTATTCCATGTCCTTGTGATGACAAGAAAAAGTGAAAAGTGAAACCACAGGGATTTGCTCAGATGTGCATAGTGTAGACTTTCCAGCTTGAATACAACCACATTTTCAGCACCTACCATCAAGGCAAGCACACACCCATTTCTTTTAAACCACAGTTGCCAGGCAAGTGCTGTCGTCTGAAGGCGGGGAGGGATGAGTATAAAGCTATCTAACCATAGGAACTACAGGTAATATCACCTCACTCATGCAAGATATAGATACTCACTTAAAGGGAGTCATACCGTATGTGATTGAACATGTATGGGAACTGGCTAATGATTTTCTTCTGTGCTCTGCTGAAATGCTGCCAAGGAGTTCAGAATGGTAGAACTGAACTGTCAGATGGTACCGTGGCTTTTTCCTTCCAGGAGGTTGAGTCCAATGGGTCTTTAAATGAAGCACGCAGCAGCTGGAGGCATGCAGAAAGCACAGTGCAAATAGGTGCGTAGCAGCAGGACAAATGCATGTGTCTTTATTTAAAGTGATAAAGTATTTTCAAGCTTGAAATAGACATGCTATTGCCAAAAAGTGCTAATGCTAATCATTTATTTGCATGTTATTTGCAAATAATTGGGTGGGATTTGTACAAATGGGAGAAATCAAATACTTAGTATTTATTAAACTTAAAATTTGAATAAAAAAATTAATTGATCTTAATTTTCAATAAAATTTCATTTTGTGCAGCAGATGTTGCAGATAAAGGGGCATTTTATTGCACTAATGATATCCTAAATGAAAGTGAAAATATCTGAAATAAGGGCAAATTTTCTCATATTTTTTTTAGACTAAAGGAAATATAAATGCATTCACGCTGTTAAAGATTTTTTTAAAGCATTTAAAACATTATTTAAAGCTCATTTAAAGCATTTTTTTTCTTTATTCCATTGGCAGATTGTTTTGACTATAAAGAAGTTCCATAATATGTTTGGTTTATTTCAATTCTATAACAGGTAAATACTAGATACATTTGACTACATGCCATATTTATACTGCAAAGCCTTAACGTTACTGTAGAGTGGTAAATAAGTACTTAATAAATATACAAAGATACAAGATACATACTAAATGCACAAAGATACAAGATAGTTACTAAATATACAAAAGATTTACCCTTAAAAATACCAGTTGATGGAGATGATATTTGATTATCAGAGAATTAATTATTGGTGTTTTATGAATGTCATAAATAATATAAAATGCATTCTAAAAACAATGGGAATCTAATCTCACTGACTTGCTTTAACAATATTCATCTTGATTTCATAGGCAGGTTACACATGCATTAAGATCTTATTGTCTAGACAAACTACAGTACAGTACATTAACCATTCGCACTCATTCTCTATACAAACAAAATTATTGTCTATTTAAATCAACTTAATATTTACATAATCTATCTTTGCATTTGTAAGATGGACAATTTTTTTTACAAACCTTTATTGTAAAATAAACCTATTCTACATTATAGACATATATAAATAGCTCAGAAAAACAGTATTTTTTAAATTAAATTTTGCAGTTTATTCTATCAGTTTAGTGTTAACCTACAGTACAGTACAGTACATGAGGCTTACTTACTATGTAGAAAATGGTGCTCTACCTACTATTCTGTAGTACATAATGTATATTCCCTGTACTACTTTGTTCTGTACTTTGATGTATCATTAGTATGTGGGATATTTTCCACCATGGCTTTTGGTTAAAGGTCTGTAAAACTCCTTTACATGTCGGTTTTCAGATGTGAGTACAACCTTTGGATAGCTGTTTAGGATTAAATGTAACAAACTATACATTTGCTTGTCACTGGGGTGGTACCAGCTATGGTACGGTCTTTATATTTCATTTACAGTATTTTATTTGGAAAACTTATAATTTAAGGTTCATAATACCACACCACATCCTTCTAGGAAAAAAGGTTAAATAGGATTATAAAGTTATGAAACATGCACCCTTAATGGTACCACCCCAGTGACAAGGGTTTGGTTTCTTTACTGTTTAGTGTTCAGTGTAGCCTGGGTAGGGGTTATCGTACAGTTTTCAGAAACATCCATCCATCCCTCCATCCAACCATCCATCCATCCATCCATCCATCCATCCATCCATCCATCCATCCATCCATCCATCCATTCATCCATTCATCCATTGTGTAGGTTTGTGGTGGGCCTGGAGCCTATCCCAGGGAGCCTAGGTCACAAGGCAGGATATACCCCTCTTGGAGTGGCAAACCATCAACCACTCACAACTAATCGACTCTTTAGAATCACTGCCTATTTAACTATAATATTTGCATTTTCTTCACAGAGCAAAGCCAGCTGGGCTGCAGAGAACTTCGTTCCACCAAGTACATATCCGATGGCCAGTGCACCAGCCTAAAGGCAGTGAAGGAACTGGTGTGTGCTGGGGAGTGTGTACCCACTCACCTGTTACCCAACTGGATTGGAGGAGGATACTGGGCACGGCGGGATGTGTCTGAGTGGAGGTGCGTGAATGAGCATGTGCACACGCAGCGTGTCAGGCTCTGGTGCCAGGATGGCACTACACGCATGTACAAGGTCGCTGCTGTGACGTCATGCAAATGCAAGCGCTACACGCGGCAACACAACAAGTCCGACCTCAAACCTCCCCCCCAGAAGTCCACCTCAAAGAAAAGACACAGGGCAAATTCAGAGATGTAAAGTGCAGATTCGCTCACTCTCATTTCTTTAACTTTACATCACATTTTTTTCAAGAACAGTGAATAACACGATAAGATCTGGAACTCGTAGCTGACTCCGTGGGTGTTTCCTGAACATCTTTCTGTTTGTTTATAACTGCTTGTGTCTTCACATGTTCATTTTCTTGTATGTGTTGCGATTAGACAGCTCCCAATCCCTCAAGGCCATGTATTTTAACACGGTTCATAAAGTGCCTTTCATGTTCTAGACATCAGAGCTGCATTAGATAGATAACACTGTGCAAAAAAATATTAAACATTTTCTCTGGAATATTGTGAGAAAGAGCAGAACCCCAAGGCAATGAGTAATTTGAAATGAAAACATATTTTAATGAGAGAAATGAAGCTTCATGTGTGACAATTTTAAGACTTCAGTTTTGGCACCATATTTTGTATCTTTTTCATGTTGAATATTTATGTATATATGATTTTTTTTTTATAAGATCTGTTGATACCCATTTTATATCCCCATTTTTGTTTGATGCAATAAATCAGGTATCTCTTAAGTTTAATGTGCCAAGGGTGGGTGTGGAAAGAGGAATTAGTCAGACAGAAATCTTATGACTCATTGCTACGAGGGGATACCCTCAGCCCCAGGCATATCATCCTCTATTTGTGGTAACTTGTTTGTGTTCTATGCCCTTTCATCTCTCTCTCTCTCTCTCTCTCTCTCTCTCTCTCTCTCTCTCTCTCTCCCTCTTTTTTTTTTAAATCAATACTGTTTTGCAATTACACAGTATCTCCCCCAGGCCACTGTTTTGAGCAGTCCATGAAGAGTTTTCCTTTGACTATAGACAGCAGTATAGTGACACCGCACACATAACGTTTTGGGTGGAGATGAATAATTTCAATAGGAATAAAATGTGAGGAGGAAAATAAAGTCTGGTCTTGCCTCAAGGATTACGTTCCTTGAGATTATGTGAGAAGAACCGCAACCCTATTTACGATTTTGTAATGGACGTTTAAGGGCAGGTGTTGATGCAGTCAGGAAAACATTTGTTTAAATCATTTTATGTAAAATGCTCTCTGAAATTTTTGAGACAGACATATTTGTCTGCAAATGAAATAAAAATTCTGTATGATTCATTCTTTCAGAGATGGGGCTACTTAGTCAGAGGGACAAAATTTGTCATTTGTGGCAAGATGGCATAGGAGTTAGTATTGCCACCTCACAGCTTCAGGATTCTGAGCTCAGATATTGACTTTGTCATGTTTCTCATGTTGTCCATGTGGGTTTCCTCTACGGACTTGGGTTTATTTTGTGCTTCAAAAAGCATGCACATTTGTCAACTGGCTATGTCCTTATTCTTAAAGGAGTGTGTGTGGTGGTCTGTGGTGGACTGGCATCCCGTAAAGGATATGTTTCCGCACAATTTCCAGTGTTCCCAGGATAGGCTCTGGTTCTGTTGTGACCTGACTGGGAAAAAACATTTATTGAAAACATTTCATTCGTGATTTCATGCTGCCAACGCAGTCAATGTAGCTCAACATAAGTACATATATTCACTTCCACCTGATGACACATGGAATTACTTTTTTCGTTCCGAAGAGTGAAAGTTAAATAAACCTACATAAGAACAGCTTTGTAATACATCCATGCCTTCATGTCGTCCATGCCTGTTTCCTTTTAAGACCTCTAGTGTTAGTGCACACTACACCATAACACTAAAAAACATTAAAACCATTAACCTTAAAAGCCACCTAGGTTTTTGGTTTCCTTGTGCCACCAAAACAGCTCCGAGGCCATAAGGCATGACTCCACAAGACCTCTGAAAGTGTGCTGTGGTATCTGGAACCTTGGTGTTAGCAGCAGATCCTTTAAGTTCTGTAAGTGTTCAGATGCTTTTCTATCATAGTCAGTATTCATTTTTTTTCTTTCAGAATCAGTTTGTTCTGCATTAAATTTTCTGTGGGCTTGGAGCTGATGAGCTAATCCTGATACATAATCAGTTCCTGTTGGTGGTGTTTAGTTTTTTTTTTCTTCATGTTTTAAAATATGTGATTATTAATAATTTATAATAATATTATAATTTAATTCATAATAATAATTAATATTTTACATTGTACATTATTCATGAGTAACAACTACAACATGCCATTATTTATAACATGAGTTAACAGCCACACTGTTCTTTTGCTGCTCCTGTTGAAAGAATGCCACAGCAGACCATCCAATCCGCACACATTTTGGCACAGGTTTTACAATGAATGCCCTTCCTGACATAACCCTTCCATTTTATCCGGGCTTGGGACTGGCGCTGCATCCAGTGGCTGGTGTTTGGGCCCTTCCACTGCCCAGTTCTGCCACACTCTTACATGGTATCTTAAACCAACATAGTTTATGATGACCGCATACATCTCATTAATTTATTTAAAGATGAAGATGTTATTTAACATATACAGTACAAGGAAACTTGCTTTACCACAGTGCTGAAAAATATCAACTTTTAAAATCAATCATCTTTTCCACATACAGTGAGAACATATTAGTCACACAAGGCAACTAAGAAATGCTTTACCTCTTCTATTTAAAGTCATCAGTTCATTATGTCCTCTAATGCAACCTTTAATTCATTGTGTATTTTTCCATTCCAACATGTCACATAACAACCGCAATCAGTAACCTCTCGAAGCTGTAGCTGAAGCCACATACAGAGAGAATTCATTCGTTCTGATTGTAACGCTCTCTGTCATCACAGTAGATCATGCCAGTGCTCCCACAGTCTCTCCATCTTTCCTTTGGCTGAAAGACAAAAAGCTAGTAGGTTAGCTCAGCTTAATTTTAGCAAGTACAAACCTCGGGGTTGAGAGTAGGAGTCATACACACTTGGTGGTTGCTGGCAGATGACATGTACTTGATAAATGGATATGAGATCATAATATTAAGTATGCTGGAAAACACATGCTTCAAAGAAAGGATATTCTGGATCTAAAGATCTTAATCTCAGAAAGATCAACAATCATGGTACAGAATCTCAAGCATGCAAAAAATATTTATAGAGTTTAATATCTTTTTTATTCTACAGAATTTCAGATTTTATAAAATTTTAGTAGTAAAAAATAACTGCTCTTACACAAATTCCAATCTTTGCTTTTGCATCACATGAACTTGATGTTTCACCCCATCTACTGTAGATATACCTGGCATGGATAGTGAACTCTACTACCAAACAGACCAAATTTAAATCGTCCCATCAACAGGTGTGGGCTGAAAAATGATTTAAGAGTGCACATGTGGAAACAGTCCTCACTGTAATGATGCATAATTTATCACACAATAATCTTCAGCTATTACTCGGCATTAGGCCAGACCAGAATTTGATTCGAGCCAAGTGCAACCATATTTTTAATCTTTCCTTTCACAACCCCAGGATGCTCTGAGCAACACCTCTCACTCCTTATGTATAAGTGTACTGTAAATGAAAAAATAATGTGTATGATGTATACTGAATTGCAGTAACTTATGCAATTTCCAATCAAGATTCCCACAACTGAATCCCCTGATAAGTGAATTTTCATGCAAAATCTAGCTTTCTATAAGATACAATTATTTTTGCATGAATAACACATTAAACACTATTCCTAAATTTAAATAATTTAACACCAAATAAATGTTTATGGTTAAAATTTAAACATGAACTGAAACTAAATTAGAAGAAAAGAAGAAGAATCCCCTGCATGTAAATGCGTCTTTCATGTCTGATGGTCACAAACCACAATTGCCCAGTGTGTTTAGCATGCGGTTGTTTTAAGTAGACATTTAGTTTCCAACCCGGGGCAAATTCCAGATGCTTTTTTCTTTGCTCTGAATAGACACTGGACAACAATGAAAAGGATGGTAACTTGTCAAACACTAGAATTATCGGCACCAAAGGTAATCAAGAAACAGTAATTTGATTGCAAAATAATAACAAAAAAATATGCCTAAAAGCAAGAAATCAAATGATCGGAATGATATATTCTATTAAGCTACTTCCTTAACTCCAAAACATGGAAATGAGAAGCAGAATGAATTGTTCCTTGTTCTGAATATTCCACTCTATCTAACCTATAAATCTTCTAGACAGCCATTTTAAACAGTGTTATGTGTCAATGATTTTAATTTTAATTTTAATTAAATGCATGTGTGAATATGCCAGAGTTAATATACCGTGATGTAGCAAAACTGTAGGACTACAATGTAAAAGGTAATTCTGGACAACGCTCTCCCTATAACTACTGACACAGAGCGTGTTTAAATTCAGATTTAAGTATGTGCCTCGAAGACATTTAATTAATTATCTGACTCCAAAATATACTGTAACCTTTTGACTGCTGATATGATGCACTAAATAGCCAACGGTTGATTTAATTATGCTTAGCCTCGTACTAAAGAGGTTTAATTATGCTTAGCCTTATACCAAACAGTTTTTATTTTAATTAAAAAAAAATTTATACAGATTTATACAATTTTTTGTTATCAAGTCAGGTACGTGTTTCCCAGCACATCAGCTGGACAAAACTGTATCACATTTTCCATCCCATAGAATTTTGCAGTTCATTTTCATTTGCAGTTATGTCCTGGTGATCATCTGTCGCTTGTGGTCGACCAGAAATGTGGCAGCATCAATAAAGCAACCTCTATTTGTGGTAATTTGCAACTGAGTATCAATAATATGTTGATTAGGTTTTAGTGAAAAAAAGAAAAGAAAAAAAAGCAAACTTCTGCTTTATGTGTTGCATGGAGCCACTGGTAGCAAGTTTGAAAAAGGAAAAACACACACAACTTTTTCAATAACAACGATTGTAGATATTTAAAAAACAATAATAAAAGTTGAGTTTGCAATACATCAACTGTAACTGATAGCTTCCTCCTCTACCAGTTACAGTTTCACTTCAGTAGTTGTGGACAGCACTTTATCATAGCACAGGTATGCTGTATAATGTTCTTTTGTCCCGTCTTGGCATCAACATTCTCCAAAAATCCATTGAATGCATTTATTTCACTTATGGCAGGTAGCTTCAGTTAACTGCACATTATTACACTATGCAAATGCTGCATATAAGACCATTTTTGCTGTGAGCAAAGAAAAAAGAGGAAAGAAAAGCAAAAACATTGTAAAAAAAATTATACATGAAATTAATGCACAACAGTGTGATGAGAGTGACCGGTACTACCCTACTTTTTTTTTACAGCACATTCAAGTGTTTTAACAATTTCTTGTACCACAGAATACTAATTACATAATTATAAATAAAATTTATGAGACAAGTTGGTCCCTGTTATCACTTATATTTTATAGCAATTATAAAACGTTTTCCCCCAACAAGCCTCTCTATTTCTCCGTATTGATGTTAACAAGATATAAAAATCAGCTCATAATACTAAGAAACCAGAAAGCACCAAGTCCAATAAAGATATTAAAGACTTTCCTGTGGTGGAAAACTTGTGCAAAGTAAAAGTCTAAATTTGTCAAAGACTAGCATTATCCTGCATGCCAAAACATTTTGACGAAAAAGCTTGAAACTTGGAGGAATTATATTAAACAATTAAATGAAATGTATTATTTTGTTATACACACACATATAGATAGAGTATACTTATCCCTAAGAAATCTAACATTACAAATCAAACAAAATAAGAAATATATACTGCACAAATATATGCCATTGGTGGCTCAGTAGTAGGTTTCTCGCTTGCCACTATGGAAGGCCCGAGTTCAATTCCCACCTAATGCCCAAACCCCACCCAGTGCCGGTCCCAGATCTTGATAAAATGGGAGGATTGTGCCAGCAAGGGCTTCTGGCGTTAAACCTGTGCCAAGTTGTGGGCAGATCAGATGGTCCGCTGTGGCAACCCCTCGATGGGAGCAGCCGAATGTCTAACAACAATAAGAACATACTGTACTGCGTAAATATACAGTGCTGTGCAATAGCCTAGTAAGTGGATATTATCTTTAGTGCATTTTTTAAATATAGGTTTATCATGTCTGCATTATTATGTACAAAACATTTATTTTTTACTTATAGCAGTTGTTTTACTTATAGTACATGGAAAAGTACTTACTTGTATAAAAAGGTCTTAGGTACATACAAAAAAAAAAAAAGCCATATCAAAGATGTCTGTAAAAACATTTCTACATAAAATTAACTTCTGTAAAGAGCACTAAAGAGTAATAAAACAAACAGTTAATATTTGGTGTGAAAACTCTTTTTTTTTGCTTGTAAATAATCAGTAATGTTAAATACAGATTTCTGTCTAATTTCTAAGTAAAACATCTAAGAGGTTTTATGAGTGTGCAGGAGAATATGCTAGAGCTCTTCTGGTAACTTTGTCATACTTTCTATTTACATACAAAATCCAGGAGTGTACTTACGTTTTGTTTTGTTTTTTGGAACTTGGAACTGCTCTGTCAAGTAATATGTTCAACTTATTACAGGCATGCAAATATTTTGTTATGTTATTATTTATACATTTTAAGTATTGTTTGGGATTAGTGAATCATTTTGTACATAATAATTCAGATATATAATAAACATACTGTATATCTTAAAATTTGTACAGTTCTGTACAACTCTTTTGCACTGTATTGGATATGATGTAAAAAAAAACGTACAATACAAGAAAAAAAGTAACTTATAAAGTTTATACGCTTATCTATGAAATATAGAACCAACTTATTCATGCATCGCACTGCAAAGGTATCCATTGTATTTTGCATCTACTGCACCTGTAGGTCAGACCTGCTTTATACACGTCATCAAAAATGCTTGAACATTTTTGTTGTAAATATAAATTAAATACAGTGAGTCCCTTCTTTTAGCAAATCATTGCTATAAACCGTAACTAAAATCATCATTACATTCATATACTGTATACTGTACAACCATGATTACAGCACATTTTACATAGTACCTATTGTTCTATGTAAAATTTTCCTGCATAGTTATAGTGTTATATTCACTCCACTTGTTAATGTTTTATATTTCCATCTTATGTAGTTATGTGTATAGCTCATCCCTCATACAATATATTGCATTATGGTCCAGATTATTCTATCCATTATTGTTTTTTTTCTTTTCTTTTAAATCCTGAGTCTTGAGGCTAGATGTAATGCAGCACTCAATCAGTCGTAACTTCTGTGCTTTTTCATATTGCCATGGTGACAGTCTGCTGCTAAATGATGATGATGAGAGTGTTTAATATAAAACAGCCCTCCATGTCCTCAGCAGCATTTGAGTGATGATTGCGACTGATTGGGGGAGTTGAAATAAACCAACAACATGTGGGCTCACAGACACAGGTGCTGAAACCCTCATGAATGTCACCGGTCATGAATCTCTGAAAATAATGGAAAATTATGAATAATCTAGATCTCTACACGCATAATAAAGTAATTTCCATAGATAATTTTCAAAGCAGCAGGATATCTCGGGCATGATTTATTTCAAGAAATACATTTATCAGTATACACAGTTAACCTTTCATCTGTTATTATGCTGAAAAATTACTGCCAGACAGTACATTTCTCGTTTCAGGATATTTGCTACAGACAAAAAACAGGCAGTGTCACGCATACACACACACACACGCACACACACACACACACACACACACACACACACACACACACACACACACACACACACACACACACACACACACACACACACACACACACACACGCACACACGCACACACACACAGTACCACCCGACATACAGAGAACATTTACATCGGTTGCCATGTAGAACATAATTAAATACTTGCTGATGTAGACAGTGTATTTCCCATTAAAAAATTATGAATCCAATAATAGAAAACACCAGCAGGATTTTCGTTTGAACTCCTAGTTTGATCTGATGAACAATCACTCACAATTAAATCAGCCACCAGCCGAATCAAAAGCAACATGATGAAAAGACCATCTGTTGCTATGTAATTAGTGTAATTCTGCACATCTCTTGGCAACTGAAATCCATTAAGCACAAATATTAGGTATGTATTTTCATGTGCCTGCAGCAACAGGTGTGTGATCCAGGTGTGTAAGATCAATGGTACAGTATGTAATTATCATATAATTAAGAAAATTTATGAGCTATGAAATAGACAGCGCTATTTATCATGAACAACTTTTTTATTATAGACAGGGTCATGGTGGATCCTGAGACATTCCTGGGAACACTGGGTGTGAGGCATGAACGTGCCCTGGATAGAACACACACATGCATAGGGCAATTTAGAGTTGCCAATCCAGCATGATTTCTGGGAGGTGTGAACAGAATGGAGAACCTGAAGGAAACGCAGACACGAACATATGTAGCTCCATACAGATAGTAACCCTGCAGCTGTGAGACAGCAACCCTACACCTATGCCATCTGTGCCATAGTACTGTACATGGTATCCATAAACAGTAAATCATATGTGAAATTTTTAATAATAGTCATGAAATATTTTTCTACATAAACTTTTGTAACTAGTTTATTCTCTAGCTTGTTTTCTGTTATATGTTTTCTGTTATTCTGTTATATTCTTTGAGGCAAACTGTAAATCAGAAACTCTAATCAGAAAAAAGAAATATAGTGGGTATAGAAAAGATGCCCCCCCCCCCCCCAAAAATCACATTTTGTTCCTTTGCAGCCTGAAATGAAGACACACACAGTTAAGATATTAACTTTTAATATCCAAGTGAAAGATATAACACCAATATGTCAGAAAAAATCGACAAGAAAAAAAAATGAATCACTGATTTGGAAAAGGATCCCCGCCCGCCCTCTAAAAATAACTCAGTTAGGTTAAGCTAATCATCTCCTCAATGGCACACAAAGCCATTTGACTTTCAACAGTGATCACCTGTGGTCATTTTGATTAGCTCAGCATGAAAAGCTGGAACATTTAATTCCCTGATAGTGCAACTGAAGCAAACAATCAATTATGGGTGGCAATGCACCATCAAAAGATCTCTGGAATAAAGTTGTGCACAGTAAGGAGATGGATGGAAAAAAAAATCAAAACTTTAAATATACAATTTTTTAATACAAAAAAAGAGAGCCTTTATCATGCCTAGAAGCACTGTACAGTACAGCTTATTATTAAGAAGTGAAAGGTACTTTCACTGGATCAGGATATCATTCCTGGCTCTTTCATTTAGTTTGGAGCAACATGCTGGTCCAGGGATGGACATAGAGCCTACCAAAACACCTACAGCAACCCTGTTTCAGGAATTTAGAACAAAGTGCCATTGTGTGCATGTGACAACAATATCACAACTTCTTCTATAGGCTTGTATGTGGACTGTATAGGAGAGTTGCAAGAAAATTCCTCAAGAAAGGTCACATGCAGTGTAGCTTATAAAAACCCAGGTGTTCAGATGAGACTAAAATTGAAGTATTTGGCCACAATACCAAACAATATGTCTGATGGAAATCCAATACAGCTTACCATCCAAATAACACCATTCCTACAGTAAATCATGAAGGTGGTAATATCCTGTTATGGGGTGTTTCTGTGTCGCAGTGATTGGAAAACTTGTCAGGAGTCTAGTCAGAGCCCAGACTTAAACCCCTTTGAAAATCTGTGGAGTCACTTGGAGACAGCAGTCCACAAAAGACCACCATCAAATTTAACTCAACTTGAGCAGTTTTGCAAAGAAGAGTGGGCAAATATTAAGTCATTTTTAAGAAAGGGTTATCCTTTCCCAAATCAGTGATTCTGTTATTTGTTTATTTATTTATATTTTTTCAGACATGTTGATGTTATATTTTTCAGTTGAAGGGGGTGGGGGTGATTATTTGCTGTACTCAACGTACATGATGCCTTGCAATCAACCCAAGAATGTCTTGAACTAATTAAATAATGAACCATTGGAACCTCAGCCAGGTTCTTGTATATTTGGGCGATAAATGTGTCTTCTTAAATATAAACCATCTACATATCATTCAGTAAAAAATAGGCACAATAGTGATTAAATGTGCTGAAATCCAACCATGACTGATCTGAGAGGGATCTGAGAAAATGATACACACAAAAGAATAGAACAAAGAAGAAGAATGTATGTAATTCTGTAAAAGAAGCAAGTAATAAAAAGGTCAGATAGAAAGAGAGAGCAGTCTGTGTTGGGTCTATAGTTAGCACACTAGATGACAGTCGCCATATTTCAATAATATTTTGCTGCTACCTATTTTTATCCTTTAGTCACCTCTAGATGGTGCTCTTTCCACACACTGCTTAACTCCTGAATATGTGTATAGTGAGCACATTTTATTCACATATAGTAACATTTAGTTTTCACTAATATATTTATGTATTATATTGCTTTGTAATTTCGCACTCATTGTATAAACACACACAAACACACACATGTTCATCAACATTAAACAGACAATTCCTGTACCGTACATTGTGAATACAGCAGCGTTACCTTTTCACATTCTTACTTTAACACAGTAGGATTTTCCTAAATGACATTAAATTGCACAGGAAATTCTCTAAGGAACAGGAGCATAAATCTTCCCTTCAAACCACATACGGTATGAGCCAGTTGAATAACTACTGTAGCTAGCTCGCATTCTACTGTACTTTAATACATCTAGCACAATATGAAGAACACAATACACACAGCCTAGGATTTAAATCTCAACTTCACATACAGCAGTATTGAAGTCCTACTGACAGACTACTACTATTTAACAGGAATGGCAAATTTAAAAAAGCAACCTGAAATTAAAACCAAAGAACAGAATACAAATCTCTTTCATCACCTAAGAAAAATCGAAATGAAACCGGAGCAGAAAAATGCACTTAACTAAAACCTCAGGAAACGTTTCATTAGAGTAAAATACAGCCTGCAGTACACCAAAAGGATCCGTCCAACCTTCAAATAAAGTTGTGTAGCCCAGTCTGTAGTTGCCTGGTACTCCGTGCAGCGCTGCCTGTGAAGCGGCTCTTCCCACTCTGATGGTCTTGCAATGATGGATGTCTCATATGGGCTGTCCGGCAAAATGCCTGCTTCACCGCAGACGTCTGGTGAAGGGAAGCATGCCATAAATCCAAAGCCAAGGCTTCCACATGGGTTCATGCCAACTGCCAAGAACAGTGCAGCAATGCTAGATTAAAATGTCTTTGACCAATGTTGATGTCATGTCCTGCTTGAACAACAAGCAGGGGCAGACAAAGACATATATAAGAAGCTTTGCGTGTGAGCAAGAGTGTATGTGATTTTTTATTTTTTATTTTTTGTACAGTATGTGTATGTATGCTCATACTGACTTAATTACAGATTGTCTTAAGGGGCCCCTGACGGACATGAGAGGAAAGAGAAAATACTGCAGGGGATGGCAAGCCTGTATGATGATTTACTACATTCCACACACTCAGAGGAGCTGAAGGAAATAAAAGGCAGGCCAGATGGGAAAGGATGAGTTAGGCTATTTCCTCCTCTCCAAGTCTCCATGATGATCCCACTTCCCTGTTCTGATTTAACAAATCTGTAGCCATGGCTCTGATGTTGGAACTCCTGCGGTCATTACTTCAGGCGTATTTCATTCATGACTGACTCCTGAAAAAGGCAAGAATACAGTGCATGATTTCTTCTTCATTAAATGTCTCACTGCAGACTGGAAGAGGTCATCCTCATGATCTTTATAAAGTACAATAAAAATATGTTTTTATTATAATGATTGCTACAACAACAACTACTACTACTACTAATAATAATAGAAGCGTGTAGAAAGGCAGGGTGGTACAGTATATAGTGTTACTGACTCACAGCTCCGGGTCCCTAGTTTGATTTTGAGCTTGAGTTACTGTGGGTTTAGAGAGCTTCATGCCCATGTGGATTTCCAGTTCTCCAGTTTCTTCTCACCTCACCAAAATATTCAACTAGGCAGACTGGTAACTCTAAATTGCTCTAGGTGTAAATGTGTGTGTTCATGGTGTGCTGGAATAAAATGGTGGCCCATTTAGTGTTTATCCCTCTCTCATGCCAAGTGCTCCTGGGGCAGATTCTATGAACATTGACTGTTAAATGGAAAGGAATGATTTTATAATAATAATAATAATAATAATAATAATAATAATAATAATAATAATAACCAAGGAAATGCATTCCTGAATGATGAAAACAAAGTTAATGTTTTGTAAAAAATTGTGCGCAACAGTGAACAGTGGGTGCACAGAGATTTACAGTTGGCTGACTTCATAACTCTACATTTAAACTGCTTGCTGCAAATTTGCTGGCTCACATTATTAATTTTATGTTTATGTGGCTTTTGGGTTACTTAGTTATGCAGACAGGCTGTTGCCACAGGGAGACAGAGAGTTAAAAAACAAAATATACTCTACAGTCTGTCTTCAAATTTACATGAAGTTAAAGAAAGATAGGGTGAAATAAACTGCTACTTCTCCAATGGCTTGCCTAATTTTGTTTTTTTCTTTTTTTCCCCCCTCTGGATTAATCAGCGCTGACAAGGGGTCAGCCCTATTCCATGTAAACACAGCATGGTGGGGCGATACGGCCCATTTGCTAAGAAAATGCTGAATTCAAGGCAATTAAACTGTGGCTTTTTGGAGAAAAAAAAAACATATACTTACAAGCCTCAGAACGAGTGTACCAAGATGGTACAGGTCACACATGATGTTTACAGACAATCTTCAAATAGGATTAGTGCTTAGAGGGTAAGAATCATGCCCTGATTAAAGAACGCCGAGAGCTGAACATTCGGCACCGAATACAAAAACTCATTAGCAGGCTGACTGGAGTATTTAGTCCTCAGTGGGATACTGTTTAAAAAGACTTGATGTGGAAAAACCTCAACGGGTAAATACGTGAGACTGGATGAGGGAAGCATCTGTCTTTTTAGTCTGTGATGCTCCACTGGTAGTCTGTCATTGGAGATGCCTAATCAGTATTTCTGGCTTTTCTGTGGCTTAGAAAAACCTGTTTCAGTTATTAATGTGCCTGAAGATGTTCTGTTCATGCCAAGTTGAGGCTGAACCCTATATGTCCCGTTATTCAAGCAGGCTTTGAACTTATTCAAAAAGATTTGATCGTGACCAAAACTCTGCGAATTAGCTGGGAGAAAAGTCCGAGGACAGCCACAGGATCAGTTTGTTTACTTAAAGAGAACGCCTACTTTTAATCCGTGTTAGTACAGGGTATGACGCACACACACCCACAAAAAAAAAAAAAAAAACAGACCATAAACCCAATATTATCACAACATTTTTGCTGTTCATATTAAGGTAGATCAATTTTTTTGTGCTACATAATAAGGACTTTTATTCTTAATTCTTGACAATTTATTTCTGACTAATAATACTTGAGTAATAATATTTGAGTCATTGAGTCATATTAATGTATTTATGACTTCATCGCTGAAGTAATTCCTGCTTCATTTTAATCAAATATGGCAAGACCGATGAAAAAAATTTAAATAAATAAAATTAGCACAGTGTCAGGTCTTGCGTGTGATATCTTATGGTACTATAAGTACTACAGTAGCTGTCAGAACATAACTTTAATCATGCATATTTTAAGATATACACAGAAAACACTGACTAATGCTGTGGCAGAAATAGCTCTGATCGTGAGTCATATGTTCTGGGTTAAATCATAGGTTTGAAAATCATTATCATCAGAAATATGACAAAAAGACTACAGAAAGAAAGAAACATTAACAGTACAATGACACCCGAAAAAAATCAAATTCCATTTGAGAAACTTGGCCGGTACACTAAGGACTAAATCACACACGATGTCAGCATCGCTTTTTAGAGTTATCGGTAATATTAGAACAACATGTCATAGAAGGTAGAGATCTAAACGGAAGGATAAAGAATTTTTTTTCATTTGTGTTAACTACTGACATATGGCAACGCTTTCCAAATTCTCATTTAAAAGTCCGAGACAAAGTGAAGGCACTGCATGGAATATAACAGTCTCAGCTCTAATCACTACAACAGATTGATTCAGCATGATTCAGTGTGAATTCAGCAGCCAAGCGACAAAACACAGTACAGCTTCAGGCATCAAAGGTGTTTTAATCCCTTAACAAATGAAACGTCAAATAGATTAGAGTTGCAAATGAATTTCAATAAACTGGTGGGTCTTGATATTAAATTGGACTTTAGGGTTGTGTTTATAACTCAAGAATTCATTGTAAACAAAACAGATTCACTAAAGGTGTTGATCATTTTCCAAAAGAAGAAGAAGAAGAGGACGAAAGCACACTCTGTGAAGTAAAGCCTCTTATACCACAGAAGTTTGTCAGTAATTATCACTAAATAATATTTACTCCAGAGCCTATTCTGTATATACTCTGCATATAGATTTACTACTTGAATTTCATTGGCTTTGCACATGTACTTTGCACAATGACAATACATACTGTATATATTCATTTATAATGACATAAATTTTTTTCTATTGTGTATAATTTTTTGTTTTACCACGCGTTATGGACAATCTACTGTATGAAACAATGTAACAGCTATAAACAACAGCTCTTTACAGCCTTTCATTTTCCCTCTCTTTAAGTTAATAATAATAATAATAAAAACTTTCTTGTGACTAAAAAAGCTACGAAGTACCACACAACTCTTTAAATAGATAATGTTAAATTATTTAAAATTATCTTTTGACATGAAGTTGAATCGCCAGAACCAATTTTCTTATTCTGATCCTGAAAAAACATAAATTATTAATCTATTAGATTTTGTAGCTCATCAACCATACAAGTAAGCTTTTAATACAGAAATGAATGACTAATCAGATTAAATAATTCAGTATCCAACACTCAATGGATTAGTCAGTTAGTCAGTAAACACCTATAGTAGTTGATCTTGCAAGTCCACTATCAGTCACTGAACTGAATGTAGTTCTGGTGAGTTACGAGTATACATTCTGATGCCAAATTAATCTTAATCTTAAAAAATGTCCTTTTCAAACTGAATGCAAAAATATTTTTTTATTAATTATTAAATAACAATTAAATAATAACTTTTAATAAAGTTTGCAGATAATAAATGTACCCCTGAACTTTGGTAAGACATTATATAAAATGAACAGATGGGACCCTAATCAAACACAACAAGTTTTATTTACATAATTTGACTTGATTTTATAATTGTTACAATCAACCTACTATAAATGATGAACCTGAGAACTAGATGCTGTTCAAAAACAAATTTTATTTAATTTATAAAGTTTCAAAATGAAGGCAAGGCCTTAAAGTCCAAGGTCATAAGTTCTGAATAAATATGTATAAACGTATGCAGAATTTCTTAATTATTAATATGAGAACATGAAATTATGACACGATTGACATTATATCTGCCGTTCCAAAACATAAAAAAGACATTTACAGTATAGGCATTAGCCTTTTTATTTGATTTAGGGGTTTTTACCAGTTCATGATATGAATATGATATTAACTGATCAGACTCTTTTCAGACAGTAAGATTTGCTGTAAATAACTTATGCCCCCTTTTTCACACACACACTCATACAAACACACACACACACACACACACACACACACACACACACACACACACACACACACACACACACACACACACACATGCAAACACACGCACAAATGTTAATTTAAATAGTTATAAAATCACAAACTGTCGCAGTGATCAAATCAATTATCCGAGAATTTCTGTAAAAACAACAACAAGAACAAAAGATTATTATATCTCCTACCTGAGTCTTATCTTATAAGCTGCACCAAGTCTGATCAATATATCCAATAAACTAAGCAAACATTTTATAAATGCAGTCTTACTGAAAAACAAAACAAAACAAAACAAAACAAAAAAATCACACACATTTTTTATGTGAAAATTACATCTAATAAATGAAACCACATGCACTGTTACAATTAACATGAAAATAAATGTACTGTGTAAAAATGACACAAGACCTTAAATTTAACGAGTGAAGCATATGAAGGTCATGTGAGTTCTCATATTTCATAATTTTATACTCTGAAATGTAAAAAAACAAATAGTGTGGAAAAAGGTTGGAAGTAACACATCATTAACAAAAACTATAAATATAATTGATAAAGTTAAGCATAACTTGATGTAAATAGAAAATTTATTATGTTGGTAATTAAACTTTGAAATTTATCAAAGTGTTAGCAGCTGAAATTGAATTTACAAAAAATTCCTTGCTGATTAAATTGACGGAGATAGTTTGATAGGCGTTGTCTGGGCAAATCACAGAATCCATGTATTGCTTGTCAGAATAAAAAACAGCGCCCGACCTACAGTAAAACAGAGCTTAATTTGTGTACACATGCACACACACACGCACACATGCGCGCACGCACACGCACAAACATGCACACACATACACACACAAGCGGAGTTGGTCACCAAGGTCAAAAGGCCTCACCTGCAGAATATCCCTTCTCCACTGGGAGCTGTCAAATTAGCAGTTGGTTATTACAGAGGCTTTAGTGCTTGCTTGTACTCTCAGAGACTGAGAGGAAGCAAAAGAGAGAGAAAGTGAGAGAGAGAGAAAAGAGAGGAACAGGAGAGTCACATAACCGCTTGGAGGCCGCGAGGCATTGCTATGGCACTGTGGCTGAAGCTAAAGCGAAACCATATGAGCATTAATACACACCCAGGGGCTCCACTCGCAGATTACTTTACATAACAACTAATTGGCTTAATTTGTTAAGCAAACACTGCATTTTATTTTAGGTATTAATACGAGACCTCCATGTGTAGCGGTCTCTCCGAAACTGAGAGACACAGGATGGCAATAACACCCACATCAACTCTGCTAAAGTCATTTACCTTCAAAATTCAAAATGAATCTAATTTCCTTTCCTGGTTCAGATTTACAAGTCTGGTGGTCAAAACATACATGGATAGGATTGGACCGGACAGTAGGGGGGAGGAAAACATATGTGCATATTTTTATTCACTATGACTAACCAAAATTATAATAATAATAAAAATATAAATAATAATAATAAAAGATAGTTGAATAATATAGATAATAAAATAGCTATGTCTTTAATGTATGCATTTATTTTTAATATTTAAATGTTTATGCACTGATCTATGGTACATTTTAATTTGTTTTTACATTCTGGCTCGATGAGAAGAAACACACTACTTTTAAACAAATACACTGAAAAAAAAAAGAGGGTGCACTCCAGAGTTTGCAAATAAATTGATCATAACCCTTAATAATTTCATATACACTTAATATTAATGTAAACATCAGCTGCATGCGATAACACATTTATATTTAACAAGACAACTTTCCTGTTAGGTTTCAAAAGATCCACTTGCAGAAAAGCTGTAACTTTTGTAAACAATATTTCAATCATAATTATATCATAAATTTTTTAATACAGGAATAATATACATTAAAAGTGGGCCGGTAACCCGACTAATAACATTAATAATATCAACATTCAATAAACTACAAAAAATGTTTATTGTTTTAATTCTTTAAAGTATGAAAATTTGCTGCGGTAGTGGGTCTACTAGATATATTTTATATCTTTAACCTTCTTTCTTTTTTTTTGATTGTGTATTTTGATTCATTGACACTGGCGAGGCCGACTCATTTCTCCCGCACCCCCACACGCGCACATACAATATCCCGGACTTTGGACATTTTATAGATTCTCTTTCACACTGAAAATATTGTATCCAATTGTAAATATTGGTATCTGGTACACTGTAGTGTTACTGTACACACAAATTGTTTTCATCTATGAATGTTCGTAGATGCGAGGTCTGTTCGTATCTGCCGAAATTCGTAACTTGAATGTTTGTAAGTAGGGGACTTACTGTATATGCATGAAGATTTACAGCATTTGTTTCTTGAACTCATTCTCATACTGTACATTCAACTAGTTCAAATTTATAGCATTCAGTGGTCTTTTACCAGTAATTATGTTTCAAGTGTTATTCATCAACAGTAGAAATCCTGAAACAGACATAATGAGGGGAAAGAGTTTTTTTTTATGTTTAATTATTTTTTAAGTGAAAGTTTTAGATTCCACTTAAAATATGAAGATAGACAGATTTTTTTCACGTTTTAAAGATGATTGATAATACTGTCTATCAGAAAATGTAGAAAAAAGAGAAGAAGAAGATGAAGAAGATGATGATGATGATGATGCATAACCTCAAAGCTTGCAATTGTACTTCTGTAAAAGTAGATTTTAAAAGAATAAAGTTGCATGTACAGTACTAAGCAAGCTGAGTTCCAGTCTCTTCCCACTGCACACCCAAGCCCCCTTTTTCAGCCTACAAGACTCAGTTCTTAGAAAATGTGCCAGCCAGGTCAGACAGCTGAGATCCAAAATTAATTGCCTGCTTTTCCCTTGAGGTCAGACCTGCTTGGCCAGGTTCAAATTTATTGTCTTTCACTTTCTAGAGGAAGACCATAAGCATGTGGTCAGTAGCAAGCAGCCAGTGACCCGGCCTCACTCTCAAGTTACGCCCTATATATAACATCCAACCCTACCACCTCCTCCTCTGAGCCTCCCCCATCTCTGTTCCTCAGTCTCTTCCTCTCTCCTTTTCCATTTCTCTGGAAGCTCCCCTACTCTCTCTCTCTCTCTCTCTCTCTCTCTCTCTCTCTCTTTTTCTGTTGTGTGTCACCCGAGCAGCCTCCAGCAGGCTGTGTGTGTTTACCCTCGCTCGGCCTGGCAACCGGGCCGCATGCTCAGGATTACCGGAGGCCCTGTCTTTCATCGCCGCCTGCTCCCTCTTCCTTTTGCCGCTGAAGTCCTGGATTGTGAGAGCCATCAGTACGAGAGGCGCCGGGAGGGAGCAGAGTGATTTTAGGGGCTTTTTCGGTCCTCCCACTACCACTTTTCTACATCTTCTCTCTCTAGTGTGACATTCAGTTCAGTCTTGAAGAGTATATTTTTGTGTTTTTTGGTCTGGAGTACTTCAGTGTGGATTTGTGGTAATTGAAGCAAGATGGATCATTCTCTGTTCGGATGCCTGCGGAACCCACACGCTCCAGCCCAGACTCTCCACCCGGCCTTCACCCAGTCCTCGCTGGCATTGCACGGCCGCACTGATCATGTATCCTACCCCGATTTGCCAGGACCCTCGCCGCCGTGCAGCTATACGGGAGAGGAGGGAAGTTTCGGAGGGCTTCATGCACGCAGTCATCCTTCTCAGCAGCTGCCCCATCATCAGCAGCATCAGCCCGGCTGGCATGTCCAGCAGATGCCCTCGTCTGGCAGCACCCGTCACGCCGCGTGTCTTCCTCACCCTGACACTCCTGCAACCGAGCTGTGCACGTCTGGAGGAGCGGCGGGTCAGAATATGTGCACAGCAAACACAGGCCTAGGAAACGTCGAGCCAGTAGGAGCAGTGTGTGGGTCTGGGGACTATGGGCGGCAAACCATGTCACCCATAGAACCGGAGAGGAGGAACAGTAAAGGAAAGAGTGACAACACGGGTGAGCAAGGCATATTTATACAGAATTCCTGTACCTTTTTGTAAACACATAGAACTGCTGTATTCTTAAACTGTAATAATTCTTATTCTTATAATCAGGAACTTTAAAAATTTGATGAGGTGACATAAAAGATAATTATTTTACTAATTTTTTTTTATATTACCATATAACCCCAACAAAGAACCCCCCCTTCAAAAAAATTTTTTTATTATAAATAATTCTGTTATATTAAATTAATTATATAAATAGTATTATTTATAAATAATATTTACATATAAATAAAAAAATGTTGTTTTTTTAAAACAATTGCAATTGCAATAATTTTCAACCTTTGGATATAATGTGACGTCACATAAAAATCCACTTTTGTTGCCTTTTTTTTTTATCATACTCTGCCACTCAAAGAATATTTGATACTTTAATCCATGAGATGAATTTATCAAAGTCAGTGACTGTATTGTCTTTGTTTGCTAATTTGGTCAGACTTTTGTGCTATAACCTGGATTTAAATGACACATCGCACCACTGTAACAACTACACAGAGTCTAATGACAGAAAAGTTTGCTGTATGCGTTTCATATTTCTAAACCAACTTTGGTTTGGTTGTCATCCGTTCTATTTCCATACTCAATAATATGCAGTGCTGACTGGGAAAACAATCTTTCCTTTTTTAGGATTATGTTTTTATTTTTGTCAAAATCAGATCAAACTTTTGCTAAGGTTCATATATATACTTTTTTTTTATAGCCTTTTCATTTTATTGCTGCGTAATACAATGAAGATTGTTTGTAAATGACAGATGATAAACAAATAGTTAATATTTAGCTATAAATAGTTTTCAAATTAAATTTCAATAAATTAAATTAAATGACCAAATAACAATAAAAAGAAATACAATTAAACAAATATGATAAGAGCAGGCCGCTCATGCATTGACGCAAATCTGGTCTAAAGTGACACTTCTCATCTCACACATTAAATATATTAACCACAATATATTAATCACACTAATTTATTATAAAGTCCTTTTATTTTGTGGCTTTTTGTTATTTTAAAATCATTCTAATTGTATTATATTATTTACTTACACGTGTAATAAAAATTCAAAAATGCCGTAAAAGCTTGGTGTATAAATTTGTTAACATCATGTGAATGTTTGGTCCTTGACATCAAATACACATAAATAAAGCCATAAGTACTAACAATATGTACTCATCATTTGCCAGGATATTTTTTTTTCTAGTCTGCTTTGTTCTATTCTGAAAGGTGCTGCTAGGGACATTTATATGGTGGCAACAAATAGTTGAGAATGTCTCAGTGTTCAACTCGACGTTCAATACCAATAAATGAAGTTGGTTGTAATTTTCCCCAAATCGCTTTCATGTGGTCAGGACAAAAATGGTTTCAAACGCTATTCCTCCTCCCTGAAAGAAGAGAGAGCAGTTTCAGCTCTGTAATGGTGCCTTTATCCTCTTCATGAAAACACTTTAGGGGTTAGTTTTGGTTGAACTTCACAGGGGCGTTTAGAATATTACAGCTCAAGGCAAGAAAGTTCTGTTTTATTATTTATGGGCCACTCTTTCAGACAGGGCTTTTGTTTTCAACTGGCAGCATGAAAATCTTTAAGTAATAGATGTGCTTAAAGGAAAAAAAAATGGAGAAATGCCAGCCAGCGTATTTTCTGTAGGCTGATTACGAGAGGCTAGGCAAGGACACGAATGTAGTATTTTAGTAGTAAAAGAATAATTGAAATGCATACAGTATATTGAGCTGCTGTACAATCAGGAGTCTTATTAAGACGCGCTGCAAAATTGTGCTTCACACAATATCGATTCAGAATTCTATTTAAATTGTATTAATGCTTTTTCTTTACATCATGAAGCAGTCAGTAGAACAGTAAATGACAGTTTTCAGCATGCACACTAAACATATATATTTTTTCTGGTTCTAAAATGCAGTACACATGTTGAGGGATCAAAAGCACAGGTGTGACTGGTTCAAGTATTTAAAGCACAGTTTTACCAGTAGGCTATTAAAGCCCTGAAGGGAAATGCCACAGCAAGTTATCCCTCTGAGACTGATGAGAGAATGACCCGGTGTTGCGCCAGACACGGCCATTAACCCTGCACTCAACTGGCCAGCACACGCACAGCTTACTGTTACACTTAACAAACTCACCTTGCGCTCAGATTTCAATAGGTAAGAATCAGCCTTTATTAAAATGATTAAGATACTATTTTTCGCTATTTTTAATCACAGCACAATAAAATGCTTACTACTACTACTATCACTACTACAGGTTTCTGTATTTGCAAATACCCTACATTACTGTATAAAAACATACTGTAAAATTGAAATGCTTTTGAATTTTAAAACAAAACAAAATATTACTAAAAACACTACTTGAAATACAGTAAAGGACAACAAAATGTAGCATGGATTGTATCGAAACGAGAGAGACTAGTTGAGTTGTGCTGATTTAGTCCAGGTTTTATTCTGCGTCTGGCCTCGATGTCTTTCTGCAAACACATGACCAATATCGGCGTAATAAAAGGTGACTGGAACCCCTAATTGTTTAGCCCTCATTTTATTTTCATTTCTCCTGGGCTCCTGTAGTTTATCACACAATCACAGGTCTTTTTGTCCTTTTCACTAAAACGTTTTTTTTTTTTTTTTTTGTCCAGTTTCAGCTAATTTTCCTCCAACAGCTGGAAAATGTTCTGTTTTTCATTCCAGATTCCCAAGACGGGAGCTATAAGTCAGACGTTAGCAGTAAGCCCAGGAAGGAGCGCACAGCGTTCACCAAGGAGCAGATCCGGGAACTGGAGTCAGAGTTTGCCCACCACAACTACCTGACACGGCTAAGGCGTTACGAAATCGCCGTCAACCTTGACCTCACAGAGAGACAAGTATGCCCCATGCTGAGCTTGCTTTCTAATGAATATTTATGTTTTCACAGAGTGAGATCAGCCATGATGGTTTTTTTTTTTTTAATTGCCAAAAAAATATCATGGATTCATTTTAAGGTAAAAAATCTTAAAAAGAAAATTCGAAACATAGTCAATATATATAAAAAATTTTTTTGGAATGTTGCAAATGTAAAGCAGACCTGAAGCAAACAGAAAATTAAAGAACGCTTCCTCAATAGAAAAAAAAAGAGATAAAAATAGACAAATCATCTTGTAGATGAGAAGCACGCTATCACTCTGATGTTAATCAATTTCAAAACACAGGCGGTATGGCTGGTTTGGGTTCTTGTGAGTATCTTGTGTGCGTGTACATGCATGTGCTTATGCACTCTCAAAAACCATGTGCTAATTAACAACACACTTTTTGTGTGGTCTGTATTCACATCCACATGTCTGCTTCCTGATTGTATGTATGATTTGAGGCTGTATGAGTATCAAGTACATAGCCTTTACAATACCTATTTGAGGAAAAGAGGGGGAAAAAACCCCAGATGACACTGCTTGAAAACTTGTATTATAAAAAAATATGTATTTGATCAGACACACAGATGTATTAAAAATGTGACCGTAAATGTTTTTAAAACATCTGTTTTGAGAGTGCGTGTGCACATTTATGTAAGTATCCTTATTTCTCCTGCTGAGCCGAATGTTTCCACCACTTTTGTAATACACATCGTATTTCACACTCAATAATTCTGACACCCTTAAATAAGGTCAAAACCTACTGAATTATTATTATTATTATTATTATTATTATTATTATTATTATTATTATTATTTCACCAAAATAGAGCACCTCAGCTCCTTCTTTGGTTTTGACTGTATCCCAGTGTATCAGAATCAAACTTGTGTCAGACTGCATCCCTTCAGCACAGTCTCTAGAGGTCACACACCCATGCATGATCCTGAGAATCCGTACAACAAACCCATCTTGAGCACCTTGGCCCAATGAAAAGCCCAAGAAGCCAGACAACTCACATAGGATTCGAGTCTTCCTGTTCAGCCCTGTTTTCCCACCACACTCCTCCACACACTGGCTCTCGAAGATTCCCTTCGCCGGTCCAATAAATCTGTGTGTGGGTTGATCCTGGAACGGCCAAATCTCACTAGCTGATATGCTCACTCGTCACGTTATATTGGAGAAAGTAAGGAATGACGAATCAGTCTGTGTGCAAGTATTCTCGGTACTCCTTGTACCACAGGCTCCTCTTGTTTTCAGTGCCAATCTAAATTACATCTACTTCAGCAAACAGTTAGCAGGACAGTTTATAAATGTTACAGTTCTGGGAATGGTTTAAACTGGTCGAGTGAGCTCTAACATCATTCTTTTCAAACCTTTAAGCATTTATTGTCTAAATGTGGCCATTCTGTGAACAATATTCGTCTGACTTTGTTAAGCAAACCAACAATACAATAATGGGTTAAATGATTTTATACCTCGATGGTGTTGAATTATTCAACTTGATTGCTCGGAAGTACTATTATTATTATTACTAATGTTCTATAACAGCTTGGCTCTGACAGTAGTTCCAGCCACAAATCAAATTGCAAGTTTATATTGGTGCACTTGCTTATACAGTACAGTATATGCAAAAATTTCTGTAGTTTACTTTTCTGACAGCTGCTCTGCATACTATAAAGGCTGCAAGTGTAGCAAATTAAAAATCTGAAAATGTATGCACTATAATAAGGGCGAAACATCCCACCATCTGGTCATTGATCCCATCCCATTATGCTTTTTTCCCCATACATAATATAGATAGATAGTTAGATAGATAGATAGATAGTATATAAATATACCCATATAATTTTTTACATATATAAAAATAGCCACATATATTGGGGCGGTTACCAACTTGGGGTCTGGAACCGTTCGGACTGTTTTAGGCAGCAGCTTAATCATCACTAAGAGACACAAATACAGGGCAAGCTGTTGAGTCAGGCAAATGAGTCAGGGCCTCGGGCCAGCAGGCTGCCAGACACCATGTATCAGCACATTATTGACCAGGTGTAAATAGCCTGGCCACCCGATGCCAACTCCCATGGCGCCAGTCATGTTGCTGTACCTCAACTCAACCAAAATTCATAAAGAAAAAAATACCCACAAGCGTGACGTCAAAAGAGTCACCACGTCTCGTCATGGAACGAGAGATGCTGTTTGTTCTTTTCGCTTTAAAAACAGTGTAAAGTGAACGAGTCAGACGACAACTGAACTCTGTTACAAGAAGCTTATAAATCAAACAGGAACACATACATTCATATGGCCACATTAAGCAGAGACCTCTCACATAGAGGTGATGGAGGTTTTAGAGGTGCGGCTTATATGCCACAAAAGCTCCTTCTCAAAAGTATCACGCCCGCCAGCAGAGGCACGCAACGAGGGGCATTGGGTTTCTCTGAAGGCAGTTCTGGCGAGTCAATGTTGCTAGGAGACTCAATTAATCCTGTAAATATTGTGTACATTTGGCGACTCTGTGTCATTATCCACTTTACGATACCAGAAGTCTATTGCGTTTAAAATGCTTTACAGTATACCATGTGCCTAAGTGAAATCTGAGTTGATTGGTTGCGTCTCCGATGTGCGTAGGTGAAAGTGTGGTTTCAAAACAGGAGGATGAAGTGGAAACGAGTGAAAGGAGGACAGCAGGGAGCTGCAGCGCGAGAGAAAGAACTGGTGAACGTGAAGAAAGGGACCCTGTTGCCCTCTGAGTTCGCTGGCATGGTGGGACTGCACCATTCCGTCGGATCTCCGGCGAATGAGGACGACAGTCACGACAGTGACCAGAGCTCTGAGAACGCTCACTTATGACATTCTGGAAAGTTTCACCTGAACCTTACAGTTTTCCTCAGGAATCAACATTCTTAGGGTTCTAGGGCCTTTAAATCTAAAGACAGCTAAGAATCTGCAAAATATTTGAGACTGGACACAGACAAAGAAACAGAAAAAAAAAGGATTGGGATTATGGCTGAAGATAAATGACTGCAATTTTTTGTTGTTGTTGTTTCTTTTTTTACATGTGAGTTTTAGCTTAACTTTCGGATTTTGCTAATAAATGAAAGAGTTTTGTGAACATTCCACATAAGTGCCTTGGGGAAAAATTTTGCACTGTTTTATTGTTGCCTTAATCGATTGCTACTGTATTGACTCATTTTTAAATATGATGCTGTAAATGAACACTTGCGGCATTGAGGAAGCTTAATTTCAACCCAATCAATCTTCTCTTCTCTTCCTCATTATCATCATCATCATTTTCTTAATCACATTGTGCTATTAAGTGCCCACAGATAACCTTTTAAAAACAGTTACTAGTATGCTGTGCACTTCTCACTGCGCTAGCTATGCACCAAACTACAATTCACTTTGGATATTTAGTTAAATATTTTCATTTGACTGAATATCATATTAATAAATAAAAATACTGTTTTTTTTTACAATACTTGCAATGCTTAAATCTTGCTTGCATGAAAGCTGATTTTTTTTATTTTATAAATAATAATAATAATAATAATAATAATAATAATAATAATACATTTAATACAGTACCATTTCTCATCTGCTCCCTTGGATGTGTAGTTTTGTTTGTTTATTTTAATTATTTTTTCAATTTAATATGTTTACTTTTTGAATAAACAAGAATTGCATTTTTGTTGTGCCATTGACCTGAATAAATTTACTACAAGGTTTTTAAAAATTATTTTGTAGATTTTGCTTTGCTTGCAAATAGTAGCACCTCTAAATAAGTTAATGTGATGTAAATTTGATGGAAATCCATGTTGAAAAAAAAAACAAAAAACAAAAAAACAATATTATGCTTTGACATTTCTGTGATTGCAGAGTATTTTTGGAGTAGCATTTTGGAAACTGACCTGAATTTTGAAGAGTCCTCACTTATAAGAACAGCTGGTGATTCTAGCCCTAGAAAATTTAGAGCGATTTGATTTGTGGCTTTACTTTTCCCCCTGACACTCTGGCAAAACCCAGCCTAAGTGGATTTGTTTTCAGCTGTGGTCAAAGCCAGCCATGGCTTTTCCTTTGCACAAGACGGTTTTGATTAGCTGTACAATTTAGATGTTTGTATAAGATATACTGTGATCAAAGCAAGACACCAAGCAATGCTCTTGAGAAAACAATTCGTGGTCATAAGAAAATGCCTCGCAAATATGTTTAGCCCTAGCGTGATCATAGCCATGTCTAAACAATGACATGAGCAATATGGGCTGGGAGACGTTGCTATGGACAAACAAACCAATAATAAAAAATAAAAAACGTAACATAAATAAACACGAATCAAGACGAACATGAGTTAGTATGAGAAGTACACCACATGCCACATTCTAGATCATTAGAGGAAATCAAAGCAAGCAAGAAAAACTTGGATGATAGGTTTTTCACTGTGACTGTGTGGTACAATTGGACTGTCATTGTTTCATTGGAGATCTGCTCTCTAGAGTACAGATTTAAATAGATGTGAAATAAGTAATAAAACATGGGAGGAAGTACTGTACATGGGAGCAAAAACAATCAAAAACAGTGTGTTGTGATGCAATCTGATGCAAAACTTGTCCTTTTTTTTTTTTTTTTACATTTTACATGTTAATTTTCTTATACTGCAACAATTTTGCTAGATATTATGATCAGTGCCTTCGGAACTGCTTCAGTTCTTCATGGCATAAATTCAACAAGGTGCTGGAAACATTTCTGGTCATACTGAAATTATCCAGCTGCAAATTTGTTGGCTTCACATCCATGACCTTCCAACACATCCCAAAGGTGCTCAATTGAATTGAGATCTGGTGATTGCGGAAGCCAATTGAGAGGCATTTAAATGATTCTCAGTTTGTATTAAGGGGCCTTAAGAATAGATCCTCCAAACCATTAAACCACCACCACCAGCCTGAACCATTGATTTAAGGCTGGATGGATCGATGTTTTTATGTTATTTAAGCCAAATAAAGACTCAGAAGACCAAAGAATGTTTTCCATTCTTCTCCTGTCCAATTTTGGTGAGAGCATGTGAACTGTAGCCTCAGTTTTCTATTTTTAGCTGATAGGATTGGCACCCGATGTGGTCTTCTGCCGCTGGAGCCTCATCTGCTCCAATGTTCGATATGTTATGTGTTCACTGATGCTTTTTCCTGATAGCCCTAATAATATTATTTGAGTTTCTGTTGTCTTTCTATTAACATGAACAAGTCTGGCCATTCTCCTTTGACCTTTAGCATCAACAAGGCAATTTTGCCCAAAGAACCGCCACTGATTGGATATTTTCTCTTTTGCGGTCCATTTCTCACCTAGATTTGCATGAAAATCCCAGTGGGTCAGTAGCTTCAGTAATACTCACCTCAGCCTGTCTGGCATCAATGACCAAAGTTAACTTCAATCACAATTTTCCCCCATTCTGATGCTCGGTTTGAACTTTAGCAGATCATCTTGACAGATGCATCGAGGTTCTGCCTGGTGATTGGCAGTGGCTGGTGTAAATAATAAAATGTATTATTATTATTATTTTTTTTTACATGTATTTATAATTACATTTTACAATGTGGAATTCATGATTCATGTTAGTTCAATTCTCACTTAATTGTTACAAAGCACTGACACTAGAAACTCCTTCCACTTATTTTAAAGCTACAGTATGTCCCTTCACTGAAACGTCAGTGTATTAAACATTTCAGCCTTATATTATGCAGCATGTCCTGGAAGTCCCTTTAAATAAGGTGTAACTAGAGAAATGAAATGGCCTTATCGCAGGCTTATTCATATAAACCTCTTACTTACATTATAGCACAGACCTGAGCTGATGTTATAAATCATTAATATACACCTTAGACTAGAGAATTCATCACTCATTTGGTGTAAGTATTAAAAAGTATTAAAGTATCAAAAGCCAAATCATTATACTGACTGACAAACAAATAATTCAAAATGTTATTATCGTAAATATTATTTTTCCACTGTGCTACTGGATAAAACAATTCTCTTTCTTTCCCCTATTACTTTTGAGTGATTGTTCAGTTGTATTCGGTCTCCCTGGGCATTTCCAAGGTCTGACTTATCCAAGTCGTGTCAGACGATGCAATGCAAGAGGATGATAAAACTGCTGTTATTTTGGACTGCCTCTGGTCCATGCTACTTTTGATCTTGGATGAACCATCTACCTTGACCCCACAGGGAACAGCTTTCCTTTAGCAGGAAGGGAAATGTTGTCATTTCACTGTGCCATGCCAAGAACAACACAGCCAACTGAAGACTTTTCCACATTGAATTTGGGTGTCTGCATGGCCTCTCAATGCAATGATTTAAGATCATTTTCAGTGGAACTGAAGGTGTTGATGGATGATCCTTGCTGAACTACGATAGCTGGTGTCAAAGTGGTTGTGGGTTCTGAACCCAGTGGCTCAGTGCATTAACAAATCTTTCACCAAGACGGTACAGATAATGAAACACCCACATATTTAAATTAGATTTAAACAGCCATTTTGCTACAGTATGAGATATGTTTCAAAAGGACGAATGCCATGATTTAAATGTGTGCATTGAATTTCTTGCTGTTTCCACAGACAGTCTGGATCACAACCAATTCACGGTGGATTTGGCAGACATTAAAATTTGTTGTCTACGAGAAATGTACGTTTGTTCGAATAACTGAGCACAACCTAGATCAGATGTCATCACAGATCCATCCATAGGTTTAATCACATTCCATGGCTGTTATTGAGCAAAAATCAATTGTCGTGCTTCTAGACAAAAACAAACAGTGTTTGTGGTGTAATAATAAAATGGTTTAACCATGTCACATTTTTCAGTGACTTAAAATTCTGAACTGGCAAACTCAAGCTACATTCCCCTGCAAGTGTTTAAGCAAGAGTTCGAATTCATTATGCCCATGGAAAGATTATTATAGCAACTCAAACAAATCCTACATCCAAAATCCAGTGCGGTTTAATGCTGTGGTATCCAAGATTGAGAAATCGTCTAGAGCTCAGGAAATTGTTCCGAATCGTAAGATTATGGCCGGATGATATCGAATGACGAAATGCAGGAAACCACAACCCCTCCAATAAACTGGCAGGGGACCATGAGTGACAGCTGTTTTGTCCATTTAGAGTCTAATTTATTGGCACAACAGTGACTTTAACTACAGTAGATCTGGGCCAAGAACTGAAGGAAATAGAGCAAAATGTGACTTCACACCTGGAACATTAAAGACCAAGTCACGCATATGACCTCTCAACCAAAAAAAAAAAAAAAAAAAAAAGATGAATATTTCAAATGGAGAACAAAAGCTAAAAAAAGATTAAGTGATGAAATAAAATGTCATAAGATTTATTGTATTCACACAGTCAGTTCAGCAAAACAATCCTAATAGTAGTGATACAGGCTACACAATGTATTTCTTGAGTTGAACATATGTAAGTTAAGCCTCTAATCAGGTCATATTAAAAAAGTGTACTAACACACACCCATGCACACACACAAACCAGGCATAACATTAAAACCACCCTCTTAATATTGAGTTGAACCCCTCTTGTGCCACCAATACAGCTCTGACCCACTAAGGCATGGCCTCCGCAAAAGCTCTGAGTGTGTGCTGCGGTATTTGGCATCAAGACCTTAGCAGTAAATCCTTTACATCCTGTAAGTTGTCAGATGGGGCCTCTATGGTTCGGAGATCTTTGTCCAGCAAGACCCACATATTCTTGATTGGATTGAACTCTTGGGAATTTGAAGGCCAAGTCAACACCTTGAATTCTTTGTCATTTTCCTCAATCCATTCCTCAACAAATTTTGTAGTGTGCCAAGGTGCATTATTCTGCTGAAATAAGCCACCAACACTAGGGATTATCATCACCAAGAAGAGGTTTACTTGAACATGTTGACAACAAAACATGACTGATATTTTTGGACTTTTACTCATTATGGCATATTATTTTTCACAGACACACTAGGAACCTTAACTAAAACCACTGCATATTTTCATTTTAGAAGGTTTGATCTTCAACATTATTTGCCATCCATCACACAGAATGGCTCTGCATTACACAGCTCAACAAAAAAAAAAATGTTTACACTTTGTTACTGCCATTGCATTTACCCCAGCATTAAGGGACTATAGGTATGTGTGATATACAGTACTTATGTCGGATGCTGTAGTGAAACATTTTGTTTTGCTTCTAAAACAAAACCTTTTTCCTCCTGCTGCTGCAATCACAATTCCGGCCTCTGTGTGCATGGAGTTTGCATTTTCTCCTTGTGCTTGGTGGGTTTCCTCTGGGTACCCCGGTTTCTTCCCACAGTCCATAAACAGATTAAGGAAGATTAGGCATTCCCAAATTGCTCATAATGTGTGAATGTGTGTATATGTGTGTGTCCAGCAATGAATTCCTTCCAGGGTGTACCCCACCTTGTGCCATAAGTTTCCTGGGTTTGGCTCCAGCCCTCCACAACCCTGTATACAGGATAAAGAGGTATAGATGATGCGTGAGTGAGTGAATTAAATGCATACATAACATGTGGTCAGATAGTGCATGAAAGTACATTCTTGAAAGAATACATGCACAAAATATTATTTAAGACTTTGCAATATTGTTTTTCTCAAACTGCAAAAATGGAATTATCTCATTTTGCTGTCAAAATGTTCTGCAGAAATGTTTAGGTAGGTGTTACATGTCAAAGTAACATTCACATGAATTCCATAACCTGAGGTTTCCCAGAAGAACATTGACCAGAGCATCACACTGCCTCCACTCACTTGCTTTCTTGCCATGGTGCATCTCTTTTTGACACCTCTTCTTTTCCCCAGATCAGCAATGGACACAATGGTCATTTATATGATGTAAAAGAAAGCATGATTTATCAGACCAGACCACTGTCTTTCATTCTGCGATGGCTAAGCTAAACGGTTCATACAGTTCAGTATGTCCATTACAGCCGCTTTCGATGGTAGACAGGGGTCAGCACTCAGACATGTCTACATGTACCCCATACAGTATGCAGGTGGCTGTACAGCACTGTGTGATCTAACACCTTTCTATCATTAACCAAATCAAATTCTCTGTAAGAGTGTTGTGACCACATTTAACCATAATAAATTACAATGTTAGTTTTTGTGTACAAACAAAAAAAATCTTTCTTTTTTCGTAACTTTCTTCTTTCCTTAATTTTTTTTCTTTCTTTCATTCTTTTTATTTAATTATCAGTTTGTGTTTTATGTCACTCAAACTACTCTGTTAACAGCACTCATGCATAAACTGAGGCTTTACAGAAAACACAAACATCTGTTTGGCAAATGCTGTCATTTTCCACCCAGGAACGCAGTCCAAGACCTGTAGTCTGGAAGTGCGAGCAAATTAGTCTTAAATTTGGCACGACTGGAGCACTTAATGTATGAGGTTTAGGAGGACAACTTATTGTAATCTTGCTGATTCATCTTAAATTGTAAATCAGAGAGTAAGTAGAAGCTAAGCGTGTTCATTAATCTTTTTTTTTTCCAGAGAATGGAGCAACAATGAAAATTATGAATGATTGTGCATGTTTTTCCCAGAGCTGTGTAGGCTTGTGTTCTTGCCATGCTTCCCACAATAATTGTCGTATTAAGAGCCAGTAAATTGATTTCTATAACTCTCGGTTGCTTTTTTTTTTCAGTCTCATTCTGTATATGGACTTTTTTTTTTTCTCATGGGCTCATATGTCCTTTTATATTTCCCAATTAGCTGTCTTGATCCCAATCCTATCCTATTTCCTGGCGCACCTGTATACACAAACTATGACATTCCCCCCATACCAAGGCACTCCCAAATACTCCCTATCTCTAGTGGAAGACCACCAATTGAGGTTTGAGAGCATTTCTCTGCATCACAAGTATAAAAAAATATAATTTGCTTTTTACATGGGAAAGTGGAAATTTAAATTAACTTAAACATTTTTCACGCAGTATTATCGTAAATCAATCCCTGCCATCTGATATCAGCCAAATCAGGATGGGTTCCCTGTTGAGTCTGGTTCCTCTTAAGGTTTCTTCCTTTTGTCGTCTCAGACAGCTTTTTCATGCAACCGACGCCCTCAAACTCATTTCCATATTATTTTTTTATTCTTTAAAGCTACTGTGTTACTATTATCATTGTTAAAACTTATGATCATTGTTAAAGCTATATAAATAAGGAACATACAGTAGGAAGTTGCAAAGATAAGCCATGTTCATAAATAAGTAGTGCATTAGATAAGTGTTCATTCCTTTTTCATTAGTGAATGCTTTATCCTAGTCACTGTCATTTAAATGAATATATTTATCATAGTTTTGGGGGAAAAAAATAAATGAAAAAGCTAAGTTTGTAAGAAAACATCTCAGGCAGGTACAGACAAAAACATTAACTGAGAGAGTGGGTGGGATTGGCCAAAATTCCTGTGGGAGTGGGTGGGAATATTGGTTTAATATGTGTTTTATTACATCATTCTAAGGCAGGAGCTCTGTACATTTTCAGTTTTTCTGGATCATTCGTATTTAACTATCAGACTGAGTCAAATAGCTGTTGCTACTGACAGCTACACAGCAAAGTTTCTATGCAATAAGAAAACACAGTTTTGCTTCCTTTTCTGCACAGGGAGATCTGTTTTGTGTTGTGCATGAATAACTCCAGATCTGAAACACCCACACTCCCAGTAGGTTATAACGCCCACGTCCTTACTGGACTGGTGCAGTCATTAGGTTCATGCTTGTAAATTTGCCAATTCCAAGATCAATTGGTTTTTGACGTTGGCTCTCTATGCAGTGGTGAAGCTTGTCCTATAAGATTCCCGTTGGATACTACCAACATTGCAAAATCATTACGGCTTAGATTAATCTCTGTCAGAAAGTCTGCATGCACACTGGAACTGATGCACGCAGACCCTGCACACCTGGACGAGAAAGTTTCAGAAAGTAAGCAGATCCAACCAGCTCTGTGATAAAGTCTTTACAGCCTGATTTATATTTCCTTTCAAAACAGCCGTCTAAAGCATTCAAGAGGTCGGAAAGCACTTTAGAGACTACAGGTGAGGCAGTTCAGAAAAAGTTATTCTCGGAAATCAAAATGTCTGAAGACACAAAGCTGGTCTGCTACAATTGGTTAGTGTTGCTAGATATAGCAAATGTTTTTTGTTTAACTAAGTATTCCCAGTCGGTAATGTAGTGTTTGTACTACCGGATTGTAAAAATGAATTTAATAAGCTATGTATTACTTTCAAGTTGATTATAGCTGTTGTTTAAATCATAACGTGGGACCAGCTGGAATTTAATCAAGTAAATGTTCCAGGTTCTGCTACAGATATAAAACTGTAATATGTTATGTCGACAATTTATTATAGTATCCTCAGGTGAAGGAATACTAGAAAATGAAACATGCTCATCTTTGTTAAAGTGTTGCATTTTTATTTAAACCAACAAAGGCAGAGTGTAGACTATTTGTTTATGACATTATTAGAAAGTTCATTTTCCTGGTGGACTCAAATCTTGGAAATACAGAATCCGTGGAAAGAAATACAAGTAGCACAGATTTCCAACATGAATGGCAATATATTATAATAAATCTCATAATGAGAATTTTTGTGCATTGCTTTCTGGATTTTTGGCTTAAATAACAGTTGTTGGTTTCCAACTAGGTTGCATCACTTATTCTGCTCTCTTGAAATAACAATGTGCAGGCTGTAGACCGAACCTTTCTGGGGAACTCTTCATCAAGAAATACATCTGTCTGGTATCAATATATCTATAAAACTTTGAGTTCTTCTGTCATATTACGTCTATGGATCACAGAGCCATCGAATTATGCAAGAATATCATAACAGAGTTTGTGGTGATGGATTATTTTTTTAGGTCCTTCCAGTGTCAGGGCAGCATGATCAGATTAAATATTATCATTGCCCTGGTGGAATAGCATATTAAATCCTTAATGAAATGCTCAGCTGGGAATATAGTTTTTTTAATGTATTGAATGTAATGTAATCTTTAATTTGAAGAATGTCAAAACAAAAACAACATTTATTTTGAAGCAAATAAAAATATTCTGTATTTCAAGCATAGTGTTTAGCATTGTGGCCTCGTAACTCCAAGTTTAAAGGTTTGATTCAAAGTGTATATGCTTGGGGTTTACATTTTCTCCCTGTGCTTGTTGGGTTTCCTCCACGTCCTCCAGTTTCCTCCCACAGTCCATTGCTGGCAATCAAATTAAGATTTTTTTTTTCCTATTGCATCCTCATATATATATATTTTTTAAAATGTGTCAGTAAGTAGATTAGATTTTTTAGGTAGAGGTTAACGAGACATCCTTAGCAGAGTTGGAATAGAATCTTCAAATGCATTTTCCTCCTTTTTCACATTCAAGTTTGCTTGCAATTGATATGTTTGCACAAATCTGATATGGCTTTCACTCTACATGTTTAATACTATTTCCTAAAATTTCCTGATAACTATTTTAAAGACTTTGGGTTCCAAAAAAATGGGTTCCACATATAACTATAGAATTCTAACCAAAGATTCTTCAAGAAAGACGAACCGAAAACTCTTGAGAGTTATAGATTTTAAATATTTTCGTAATGGTATATCTACTTCACGTTGTCACTGAACCGCAGTGTGAGGAACCCTCAAGATGAAAATGGCAACAAACACTACCAAAGGAAACTATGATTTATGGGCCCATCCAGATGTTTTAAAGCCAACAGATGTTCAGCTGTGAGCTTTCACAGTTTCACAGGTCATCCTACCTGTGCCACTGAAGAGAGACATCGTAAATAGCTCTGATGTTAATGATATCGCTGCAGGAGGCAGATCTGGAAAAATGCAGTTTGGTGATTTGTTGTTAATATCTGATATACACCTGCGATTCAAATGTCTGAAATTCAGATCATCCCCATTCATAGACGAGGAGTTATGATTTATGTCTGCAAATTTCAATTCATTTTTTCTTCATGGAGCATGTCAAGTTCACAACAGGATTCTAAACCAGTGAGCTTAGGACAGACTTTATTTCCTGGTTCACACACACACACACACACACACACACACACACACACACACACACACACACACACACACACACACACACACACACACACACACACACACACACGTATATAAGCAAACCGGAAACATCTCTCAAGAGCTGCAGTTTTGTGGTTGCGCTAATCCAACACGTCACCCATCACAATTTGGTCCTTGTCACAGTAGCTAGAATTGCAATATCCCATTACTATGACACCTGGATGTGGGTGGGATATATTAGGCATCAAGTGAACATTTTGTCCCTGAAGCTGATGTGTCGGAAGCAGAACATTGGCAAGCATAATACCGTACACTCTAGTAAACTTTAGCATAATAATTATTAAACACTGCAGAATACTGTAATATTTACTATAGTAATTGACTACTACAGTATATTATTTTCATCACAGTATGGTTTAAAAACACTATTGTATTTACTACAGCATTTACTTTCATATTTTTTCCTGTGCGTATGGAATCTGTGGTCTGACATTTCTTCAGTTCCCCACTCACAATCTGTGTTTCCAGCCTGAAATTCCATCCCATTAAGTGTTTGACAAAAGAAAGGGAAGAAAAACCTACGATATATGCCTAGTTTAATTGTATCCTGTCATATATATATATTTTTAGCTTTTCTTTAAATATGTATAGAGACATTGTAAAAAAAAAAAGTTTTTGAAGGAAGCAGTAGATCATTGTTGCCTTTGCTTAGTGTACAGAATGTAGCAAGTACACTTATCTTGTTTTTCTAGCCCGTTAATCCACTGGACAGTTCATGCTGCGTACAGGAAGACATTTTCCTAAAGATTTTCTAAAGGGTATGGCTGTGGTTAGAGTCCATGAAGCTTAGGATTTTGGAGAGAGATTAGCTTACGAGAATGGTCTGTAAGGAGGAAAGAGGAGAGGAGAGGACTGTTCGGGTCTAGATAGATAGAGTCGCAAACATGACAAACAGTAAGCATAAAACCAAGGGCATAAAGTTCAGCTGAACTAACAAAAAAATGAAAGATATATAATCTGACTGACTTCTTCTTCCTTAAAGCTCCCTGGATCTGGTTCTCTTAAAAGGAGAATGTGGTGAAGGAGATCCCTGATATTCATGCTCCTTTGGAAATTGGCTCGGAAACTTAAGGGAAAATGTTAGGAAACTGGAGAACACAGAGGAAACCAACATGGGGAGAACATGGGAAACTCTTGATTAAAAGTGATAGTCAAGGGTGGCATGGTTTCTTTGCACCTCCAGGTCCTGGATTCGAGTCCTGCGTCGGGTCTGTGTGCATGGAGTTTGCATGTTCTCCCTAGCTTGGTGGGTTTCGTCTGGGATCTCCTTGGTTTCCTTCCACAGTCCAAAGACCCGCAGATTAGGCTAATTGGTGTGTGTAGTGTATGAATGAATGTGTGAATGTTGAACGGAGGTGGTGGTACAAATGGGAATAAATACATTGGCCTACACAATACCTATTTGAACTACAGAGGTTTTTGGATGGATGGATGGATGGATGGATGGATGGATGGATGGATGGATGGATGGATGGATGGATGGATGGGTGGATGGGTGGATTTCCTAAAGACCAAAGATCTAAAACAAGCAACCTTGTTGTGGTAAGAATATTATCTTCAGAGGAGTTAGTCTGTGGTCTTCTGCTGAGAAACCAATGATATGTTGTCCTGTGCTGTAATAACAGAAACAGGAGAGAGGTTTGACCCACACATCTTCGGTCGAATACATTGCACTTATTCACTTGTGATAATTTTGTAACACATTTTCCTGCATAACCCTTAACCCAGTGACCTTAGGTTTGTTAAAACAAATCATGTTTGCAAATAAGAAGAGCACCACACTCAGTTTATCAAGAGCATGAGTGAGGGTTCAGGGTGTTCACATGCATACATCCATTCGTACCGACCCTTTTCATATATGAAAAAAAAAATGCATGCACCTTTTCCAGCTTAATAACATCAAATTCATAAGACATGGAGGCCTCGCAAGAAAACCATATGGATTAATGGCAGTTCCACACACATGTTTTGACTGGTCTTTCATCACCCCTGCTTCCTCCACACATTTCTGCCGAGGTCTGGCGTGTGTTAAACCGTCCGGAACAGAAAAGCAGGAAAGTAGGAGATGGAGAGTGAAAGAGGGCCAGTTGGAGTGGAAAGGAAGAGGAGAAGTTAAATGAGGAAAAGAGAAAGTGGAATTATTGGGACCATTTGAATGAACTGAAAAGCATAAATGGTTTAGTATGAGTCACATCTCATATCCTTTCTCATAATAATCACCTGGAACAGAGTTTGGATGTAGTTCAGACAGATCCCTTTTTTTACATTCAAAGTGGCTCTTAGTGTAAAATGTACACGAACAAACACATAAAAAATATTTTTATTACAAATGCTATTTGAAAACTCTTGGGTATGTCCCAAGAGTGGTGACAGAGCTAAAATCGAATAACACGTAATTCTACAGAGCAGTTTTAAATGATCAGAGAATGTCACATTTTACAACATGAAGTAGAAGAAAGACAGAGAGTAAGCTGTCCTGTACGTTTGGATGTTATTGTTTAAAAAACAAACCTGGTACAGCTGCAGTGGGGCGAGCCCCTGTCGAGAGCAGATTCATAAATCTGGCCCGTGTGACTGGAAGTTCCTGGCTGAGCAGGTTGGAGAGTGGACAAAAGCAGTCGAGTGCTCAGGATGTGGAGAGACTGCACTGCAGCCTGGCCCAAGGGGCCATGAAATAACATTAGCACCAGGCCAGACCCAGCACAAAAGGAATCAGAGAGATCACTTAACCTCTTTGCATGATGATGTAGATTTGATTTAGTTTTAAGTGTATACAGATATTTGTTTGTTTGTTTGTTTGTTTGTTTGATTATATACTAGATGAATCTGCAACTTTGTTCGCGTGGAATTTAATTGCACACTCATAACCGCGTGGAATGAAATTGTGAGATTGCGTTTATTAAGTAGATTTCAACCGCACACTCATAAGCGGGTATTATAAAAAATGTACAGCGTCATCTGTTGAATTGTAAAAGAACTAAGGATTTTTCTAAGGTTGATTTTTTTATGATATAAGAGTGTTTTCCATTTAAATCTCTTCCCGAGGGCCGATGGTGATAAAACAAACCTGTATGTTACCCCAAGCTTGACCAAATACACCTGGGAAAAACATCATTAAAATTCCTTCAGTAGTTTTTATGTGATGCATGCACAAACAAACAGACAGACAAAAATTAATTAACAGTTTTTTTAAATAATAATAATAATAATAATAATAATAATAATAATAATAATAATAATAATAATAATAACAACACCTGGACAAATTTTGCCATGCTTAAGTTGTATTAGAAAAAGTAAAACTTTGAATCAGTTTTTAATAAATTCTTTCAATGTTTTTCATTCAAAATTTTAAGACGCTGTTTGTCTAGTATAGTAACATGGTTCAAATACTAAATAGTTTTTCTATATTCTCTAATTACTTGTATATCCACTTTTGTCTTCATAAAATGCTTTTAAACTTCTCCTGTCCTCTGACCAGCTTATTACACTTTTAACATTGTCCACCCCTATTTTCCAGACATCTGCCAGACCGTTTGGTAAATCTTTGCCTGTTTTTTGATGTATATTTAATAATCATTTACACAACATCTGGACAATGTTGGTATCAAAATACTTTTAAAATCCTCTTTTGCTGCAAATTATGCCTCAAAACTAAATTAAGTTGCTATGAAATTACCTAAGCTGAAGGCTAATATAGTGAATTTCACTTAGCTTCATATTAAACAGGAAAAAAGGCAGCACAAAACAGTCATACAGTATATACAGTAGTTTGGCAGCTCATTTTAAATAGTTTTAGACATACCTTCGTTCAACTGTGCATGGTGCAGTAGGTTAAACAAATATATCCCAAACCCTACACAAAATATCTGAAACTAACCCTAACCTAAATAAATAAATACATAAACCTAAATAAAAAATAAAATAATAATAATAATAATAATAATAATAATAATAATAATAATAATAATAATAATAATAAAAATAATCACATTTCTTCTGGTGCATTTCTTCTAGAGCCCATAACATATGATACAAATATGAAAGTTGTTCAGCTCAAATGTTTACCAGGTTTTGTATGCATCCGTACACAAGTGTGTATATGCTGTGCAGCACAATCTCGGATGGAGTAAAAAAAAAAAAAAAAAATCCTTGAAAGAACAAGAGGGCTCTCACACACTATAACGACATAGGGCTTATGTCATAGAGCTTGGGCCATAATGATAATAATAATAATAATAATAATAATAATAATAATAATAATAATAATAATATCACCATTTCAGGAGGGCCTGCATCAAACAAAGAAAAGATAACCACTAAGAAATTTTATGCTACTGGAAAAAGGTTAAGAACCATAAAAACATTATTAAACCTGAATGAATAGTGCTGAACCATTAACATCAAGGAAGAAGTGTGATCAGAATAAAATAAGGAATCTTAAAAAATGGACAGCAGAATTGCACATCTATGTTTAATCATGGAGTTAAGAGCATTTCTACAACCACAATGCAACTAAAACTCAAGAGAAATCCACTTGTTAGTGACAATAATACAATTTAAAATTAAATTACAATTTGCTAGGGTGTATAAACATGAGAAGAGGAGCACCAGAAGTGATGCACACATCATGCAAAGTGGCCACTGTACAAGACTCTGGAGGCAGTGTTATAATCAGAGCTTGCTTCAGTTGTCTAGACTTTTCTATTATGTTACTATAACACAAAGTCAGCTGACGACTCACATATACTAAATGATCACGTTTTCCTATTCTGAAGAGTGGTTCTGGGACCATGGGGAATCATGCAGTATATACACATCAATTGGCATCTACATTGCACACAATAATTAAAGCCAATAGCAAGATTCCTCCACCAATGAATATTAATTAATGCTTGTCATTTTCATAATTATAAAGCTACAGTAAATGGTATATTGAATATGGTTATTCACATTGTACAACATCTAGAACTGTGATTAAATCAATGTGGCACTGACTAATAAAATGATTGAAAAAATGGCTTGGTCACTAAAAAGAGGTTATTAGAAATGTTGAATTTGTGATCGAGGACACAAAGAAGATTAACAGTTCTTAAACAGTTGATATACAGTATATAGACAAACACCAGCCCCTATGAATGAGCCACTTCTGATTAATTACTTACAGTTAGAAATTGCAGCCATCCACCGCTTGTGCAAAGCTTATGAGCACTGAAATAGTGAACTAATCAGATAAGATACAACAAGAACATGTTTAAACTGAATTAATTGTTAACTAAACAAAATAACACAGAGTGAAAAAGTATATATATCCCCAGCTGTATGGTAAGAAGTTTAATCCATCTTGGCAACAACAACAAAAATAAATAAATAAATAATAAAAAAATTAAAACATGTTATGAGCTCATCTACAGTAATATTCCATATCATTGTGTGTGGTGATAAAGCAAATCTCGGTGAGAAAACAAATTTTTCCAAAAAACCTTTCTGGACCATTCAGGCATTCTCACAGGTTCTCTCTCAAAAAAAGCTCGTTTAGTACATTTGGCGAGCGAGTGGTGGAGACAGCGTGAAGTATTGCGATGACAGAGAACGGTTTGTCCAGTGTCATGGGGCTCAAGCTGCTGTTTAAGTTGGCACCCAGCATGAAGAGGCTTATGTGCCAAATATGAAAAAGGTTTCACAGCCCATTGATAACACAACTGGCAGAGCATCCAGTTACTCAGCAGATTGCAAATCAATGCCTCATTTGATACCACTGGTGATTGCACAGGGACTGTATTCTTTATGTGGTACTGTATTTTATCCCTCTGAATAGCAATGAAGATCTTTATACATTATCATTAGCTGGTGTATAATTAAACACATGATACCTTCTCCTTGTGAGATTCATCATGTTTGAAACTGCAACTTGAGCAATAAATATATTTAGTGTGTTTTGCTGTAATTCATATTTGCAGGCTTTGGCATTGCTTGCTTAGACAGTTAATCTCTGTGGTTTTCCCTGTATAAGACATGGCATTAATACAACTTCCTACAATGCACGAAGGCAGGGACACACTCCACTACCGTTGTTCATACACCCAATGACATCTTGTATCAATCTTCCTCTACGTTCATCCAGATGAAGGGCAAGTACACTGGAGGATCAAAAGTAAGTTTGCTTTTCTACTGCTGATGTTTCTAGCTTGGCAGATACATTGTTTATATGTGCTTTTGAAGTAAGGAAGCTGTTAGGAAAAAAATAACATCTGGGCCAAGACTAATGCATAGAGGCACTCCATGATGCTTCCACATACTGTAGAATAGATATAATAAAAGTCTGGAGTCTGCCTTTTTTTTTTAAGGCATGTAACAAACTTTGCATGCTATCCAACACCCAAGACTGATTCTGTTTTGACTACTGCAGAATATTGTTTTTGTGGCACACGAAAGCAATGGCTATAGCTATAAAGATAAAACTTCACCCCTACTTTTGTGAGTTTTTTTTTTTTAAGTTATGAGCAGTTTGCTAAATTTATGATGTAGATAACCTTGGCATTAGGAGTGCTGTATGAAATAATAATAGACTGTTTTTTTGTGGTCTCCTGAACCGCCTAATGTGCTAAAAACCCATTTGCTGAAACAATCGGGTGGTCTGTCATTAGGTCTGGGCCCCACTAAACTTTACAAGCATGTAATTAGACCCAAGTATAATGTGAGATGCCAAAGTAATGCACATTTTACCTTACCATATGAGAAAGAAGGAAGTAAACTAAAGTCGTTAGGCTATCTGTGGACCAGCTGTGAGTGAGCTATCCTCACTCCAACACCATCATTTCCAACCATAATAAAACTCAGTCAGAATAACAAGTAGTCTATAAAAAAAAAAGTACAGCCTCACAGCCTTTCCTCCACCCTTCTCTTTTTTTTTTATTATAAAATAATAAGCAAAGGGCGTGGTGAATCTGTGAACTAAATTTAGATCTGTGCTTTTATTGTACGATGGAGGAAATTTTGTGACCTTATAGTGCATGCATTTTATTTCTATGTGAGTACCTAAACGTCAGTGCTATAAAAGAAAATGTTAAGGCAAATAGTATAGACGCAGAAGACACTGTTTCCATTCTTCCTTATAGTGATTAATGTGATGTGCTGGTACATTTTGGGTGGATGCCACACAGTAGTAGATGTGGTGGTGTTATTTCATTTGCACATGCTACTTTCCAATCAATCTTGCCATTTTACTGACATTAATATGGGTAAGGAAATAAAAAGTCTTTGTGAAGGTTCCTGACAGTTCATATAAATACTGTTTAATCAGTAACATTTTTATTATGAGCAGGGTCACAGTGAATTTGGCGAGCTTGGGGCAAAAAGCAGGTATACTCATCCAGGATGAGGTGCCAGTACATAACAAAGCACCATGCGTGTGCACACACACACACACACACACACACACACACACACACACACACACACACACACACACACACACACACACACACACACACACACACACACACACACACACACACACACACACACACATTGATCGGCCACACACAGCCAAGTCAATTACATAATACTGATTATCAATTGTATACAATCCATTAGCACCCGAGGCTCATCTATAACTGTGAGCACCAAATACTTGCCTGTCTAGTCTAATCTAACAGAAAAGCTAATTTGGCATAAATTAATGAAAATAATCAATGCTGGCTATGAGAAACAGGCACCTGAACACCAAAGGCATTATAGCCTGCCATGTATGGTGCTTACCAGGCAAAGAGTTCAAGGTTGTTTATCCAGCCTTCAAATTTTCCAGATCTCAATCCAATCTTAATCCATGGCAGCCCCACCGCGCAACCCAAAGCACCCAAAGGATCAGACGCTAATGTCCCGCCGCCACACACCACACTCCCAGCGGTCTTGTGGATTCATGCCAGAACTGCTACAGCATCACAAGGGGAACCTGCACAATGTTCAGCTTAATGTTTTGCATTTTAACACAGTGAATATTCACATAATTATCCACTATATTATCTGCCTGCAACATGAATGTTTATTAACAAAAAAAATTTGATAACTCAGAGGTGGAGGACATGTGAAACACGAGGCAGTGAACAGACCAAGTTCAGAACCAACCCAAAACTGAGAGCTTTGAGGCTGCAAGGTGTCCATTGTGCCATGTAAAGGAAAAAATGTATAAACAATAAAAACCAAATTTTTCCTCCGTCAGTACACTTCTGCTAGTTCATTAACTCATTCTTTTGTAAACTTAATAATGCAGCTAGGTGCCTTGTAGCTTTCGAAGTGAAATAAGAAAAACAATGCAAATGAGTTCTTCAATTAATCCAGTTTTTCACTATTGCTGCCAGTAATTTGAAAGTAATTAAATAAATTATGGGACAATTTTTTTTAAACGTATAGAACATGTGATTGCATGAATATTCAATGTTGCGAAAAACCCTAATTGTCACCAGAAGTCACATAATTAGCTGAAAGGAGTCCAACTGTGTGCCACATGACCTCAATATTGCGCCTGGAAAACCACAGAGTTTGTTAGAGAACATATCTAAACAACTCGCATTATAAAAAGCAATAAAAAAGTTCTGGAAAAATATCAAACAGGGTTTATATAGAACGAATATGGCACAATTGTGACCCCCTAGAATGGGCCATGCCCCAAAAATCAGTGGCTGTGTAAGGAGAGGATTAGTCAAGCAACCAAGAGAGCGAGGTTAAAACTGAAGGAGATGTGGAGGTCCACAGGTCAGATGGGAGAAGCTGTTCATGGGACAACTGTAGCTCAGACAATTTACCATGGAGGGTTAATGGTCAGAGGAGTGGAGAACCAATAAGTAATAAGTCTGGTCTAATGAGATTAAAATTGAAGTTTGTCAGTCAAATCTTTATTAGTGAGCTCCATTAAAACACAGGTTCGAATGAATTTCTGAATGAATGTCACTTTATTTAATTATTGCATTTCTCTAAATTGTATTTGCGTTTACACCAACAGCTATTAACTATACAAAACACCCATGATGAACTTTTTGTCTATGGTGTATAGGACTTATTTATTTATTTATTTTTTAAAGAACTTTATAACCTTCTGCTTTAAGGGTTTAGACTCACTTACTATCGCACTCAAAGCATCAGCGTGAAATTTAAACTCTTCAATAAGAGAGCCACTTTACCATGTTAAAACTGCTAGCTTCGGATTGTATTGGTTTTTCGTCGACACATTCTTTTCACCCTCACATTTATCATTGGATTATTAGAGTTGGTTGGAAATCCCTCTTGAACCATAATATGGTGCCTGATGTCCAGCAGACATTCCCTTAACCACCTAGAGAGGATTTAGGTTTCAGAGAGAGAAGCTGTGATCCCTATGAGCAGTCCTGGAGAAGCCTTAATGGCATCAGGGATACAATCAGACCTGTGTCTGCTTCTTGTGCTCAAACAATAAGCCTTTATTGTTACACTGAGTTGCACAAGTGTACTCTTTCATTGCATGTGGGTGTACGTGAATTACGCATATCTGTTTTTACAGTTTGCTTCAGTGACCAGGGAGCAAGCTGGAATTTACTGCCTTAGATTTATCTCACAGAATATTTTTCATCAGGTTAATCATAGAGCTACTAAGCAAAGGTGGTTTAGTAATTATGAATTGTGCTTTCCTAATATTTCCATATTTGGCAAGAAATCATGAAGTTGATTTATGTAAAATATCAACTCAAATATTGATGGTGTGTATATTCTCAATGTGTACGGTACAACTTCATATGAGTGTCTTTAAATGGCTTCATAAAAATATATTAAGCTTGTGAAAAGATTTCTTCATGATATACAGTAGGGCGTGTTTGTCACGCTCTGTAGGTAGACACTGAGTGTTTTGTTCACCAATTAATGTCACCGATTCAGGCTTGTGCTCAGAATAATGCTAGCTCCTTCCTCTTTCTGTCTGTGAGGATTCACCCAACACCTCTCGGGAATCAGGGGCGACTGCTGGTGGTCCACAATGATGAGGGAAATATTTGTGTGGTAAGAGCAACAGTTTCCTGTCTGAATTATCCTTAAGTCCCATCAATCACCAGGGCTTTCCAGGCAAATAGCCCTAACTTTAGTCCATATGCCTGATGCTTGGGCTTAAGCAGGTTTATAGCTTTCTGGTGGTCTGACATGTTAAAATATAAGTTCCTGAATAATTGTGCCACTGTGCAGTTAAACAGATATACACTATATGTCAGATACTGCATACAAGTTTGGGGAGAGAAAAATCAAGGAAAGTGCATAGTATAATGTAAGGAATGGTGTAATGTTGTTGGAAACAACTGCAATTTTCAATTGATTCTTAATAGAATACAGTGAGAAACCAGGAAGTAACTTTTTAAGTTGTTAAATAAGTATAGTTTATACATTGAGAATGAATGACATAGAATGAGGTGGTGGGTTTCCACAAAGGTACAAGATAACAGTAATGCAGCAGGAAGAAAGAATGCTCAGGAGTGCTGTCAGCAACAGGTCGCTGTTCCAGAGAACTAGTGATGTGTCCTTGGGAGACTGGAAACACACTGAAAAATATAATACGGCAGAATTGGCCATCGTCTGGGAAATTAAGATGAAAACATTGGTTCCAGACAGTAATTGAATCTCCTGCGTCTGTTCTGCTTTGTGACATTGCTATGTCGTGATGAACTAAACTCGAATTGCACCCCTTTGAGTTTCTTTTGGAAACTCTGAAGTGCCAGCGTCCGGGTTTATTTTATAAGCGAAATCATTTGGGTTTGTGTTTATGCATGTGAAGTGTACATCCTTTTCTTTGTCAAAGCTCATCTGAGTAGACTCTCTCTCTCTTTCTCTCTCCCTCTCTCTGACTGACTTGCTGGAAGCTTCCTGCATGTCCAATTTGTCCTTCCAGCTGAAGGGTCCAATGGACCATAAAATTGCAGAGCTTTGCCGAAGATGTGTGGCAGCGGCTTTGGCTTGGGTTGCAGATCAAGAGTGACCTCTCATTATTTGACATCGTCCCCTGCCAGCCCATCCCACATCTGGAATCAATTACACATGTCTGGCGTTAACGAGAAGTGAAGAACTTGATTCACACGTGAGGCCTGATGCACTTTTTATTATTACAGCCCATCTGCTGCTCACTTGGACTCCGCTGCTGAGAGTTCCTTCCCCTTCGGGATTTATATGACATCGATGCTCATACGCTCATCACAGATATAAAAAGGTGAAGAAAAAAAGAGAGTTTCTTACCTTTGCTGCACCATATGTCAAGGGCTGGGATAAAAAGTTGGAATTTCAGTCACAGAAAAACATATTAAGCTATGTAAATACATATATTTCTAAGACATTTTGTTTGTTATTTTTTTACTAACAAATTTTAAAACATTATTAATAACAACTAACAGTTAACAGAACTGCCACAAGTGTTTATTCATGTTACGATAATTACTGTATCTGTTACAGGAGTTACATTTAGAATCCAGTAGGGGTTTTGGTTGCTCTGGTACTCCTTTAAAGGGTCTATGTAGAGCCCTACATCAGAGGGTTCCCCTTTTAGATGGGTCTCCAAATAGAAACCTGTTAAAGAGGCTAAGAACCCATAAAAAGCGGATTTTTTTAAAAATAAGTACTACTTATACATTTTTAGTAATAATGTAATGTAATAGTAATATAATAATATCAGTCCACTTGTAAATAATGAAACTACAATTTTTAAATTTAAAGTCAAATTTTTAAAGATTTTTAGTATATTCTAAATATATAATTCATAAGTCGTTGCCCTCCTATGCAACCTGTAAATTGTCAACTCGCAGTGGTATTTTTTGGCACTATTAAAAATTCAGTAATGTCTTCTTTAAAATATATTTATATCTGAGTAAATAAAAAATGTATCAATTAAAAAAATTAATATAAACCTTATTCCATTATATACAATTTTAACTTTTTTAAAAATTTTGACTTTTTAGAAATTACGTGAAACATCCTCAAATTTTGTAATTGAAAGACGTAAGACTGCCTGAAAGGTATATCTTTAGTCAGTTAGAGGCTTTCATCAAAACCACTTCCTCTGTTACAGTAATGAATTTTCACCCAGCAGCACTGGAGATTATATGGGAACCCATTACAGATGGAATAAATATGTTAACAATATAATATCTGCACCCCTTGATGTGAACGGCCATGGCTTTTCCTTCTACAAGGTTGTTTTGAAGTCGCTCCAGTCGATTAACTGTGGGTAAGACCGAGGACTTGGAAAAGCAGAGTGGGACAGCATTTAATTGCATTTGTTATAAAAAAAAAAAAAGTGCAAGTAAAACAGTCTTAGGCTATGGCAGCACCTTAAAGCCAGGCCTATATGATATATGTCTGTGGTGTTGCCACAGCCGGGCATGAGTGCTTGCTCACTAAATACCACCAGGTTTGGTCCATAAACCTAGGTGACACACATCTGCTGTGCTTTCTGCTTTCACTGAATAAGTAGCAGCCCTCACAAAGCCATCATGTGAATATACGTGCTTTAAGAATGTATGTGTGGTGATTGCTCTCTAATGATGTAACACTTGGCCCTGGCTGGGTGGTTTTGAAGGCAGCCCTTGGTATTTCCCTCAGTAATTACCCATTCTCCCTGAGCACTGATGGAGGCTGGCCCTGACCCACTAGTGAAGTCATTTGAAGCCATTTCAGAGGAAAGCTAATAAAAACCCACCTGCCTGGCAGTCCATAAGCTGCCTGGGGTTAGGACACCACGAGCTGCTCCACATTACTAAGCAAACCGACACTGATTTAGGCGCCTTACCCTATCTGCCTGTCTCCCTTCTCTTAGTGCTCTCTTTCATTGCATTTGATCCAGAGTTCATTGTCCAATTAGATATATATATATTTTTTTTTTGCAGCGAGAGTGAGCGTCAGACTTAAAATGGAATATATGTCTGTGTGTACATTAATTAATTATAGCATATATTTGACCATTTAGGCATAGACTTTTGTGCTGCAGGACCGAGTTCAATTCCCAGGCAAAGCTCGCTCCCAGCCTCTAGGCTTGCATAAGGAAGGGCATCTGGCATAAAACAACAGGAAGAGAAACATGAAAATATAATAAATAGAATTGTAAAATTACATGAAAATAAAATGAATAGAAATGTTAAATATACAGTGTGGAAAAGATAATAATTAGTAATCACATCTACAGTAGGAATGTGTGATGAAATACAATTAAATAGATAGATAGATAGATAGATAGATAGATAGATAGATAGATAGATAGATAGATAGATAGATAGATAGATAGATAGATGCATACATATATACAGTACATACACACAGACATACATTTGTTTGCACTATGTTTTCATCAGAATTTTTTTCATTATTCATACTCTACTTAAATCCTTCTTTTCAAATGCCTATTTTGTTTGTTTTTAAACAGTATGAAATAACATGTTTTATAAAGGCTTTAATTGACATTTTCCAATAACCAGGCTGTTTAGGGGATTGTTAATACCATGAAATATCAAGAAATACCAAGAAATACAATAATAATAATGTCAATCTGTTCGTGTTTGTTTGTTTGTTTGCCTTTTTCCTTTTTGCCAAATTATTACCAAATACTGAAAAAGAAATTCATAATAATAGAATCAAATATATTCTGTATGTTCAGAGAAGCAAACAATATGGAATTTATTTGTGTTCCAGTGCTACTTGAGTAAAGTAATTGATTTAAAACATTAACGTTACAATGCTTCTACATCACTAGTGGAAATTTTTCAACTACTAGGTCAACTACTACTTGTGGTGATGTCACTCAGAAATCCGACAGAGTGCCCCTTATATAAACCTGAAGTTTTCCAGTAATTAAAGACTTATGTGCATGCAAACACATTGCTTCATAACTGCCCAAATCGGACTTTTTTCATCCATTATGTTTTTGTTCACGTGAACCCATTCAGTGTTACATAAAGTTCAGACCGACTCCTTGCAGATTGGGTTTTCAGACAAGATAGTGCCTTCACTATTCCACATGTTTATATGCTCTGGAGGTTAGAACAATTTATCAGTGAGTCAGTTCCTCTTCTGATAAATTCAAGTTAACCTCTATTAAGGGGTGACTATACCGGACGTGGCCAACAGAAAGGGCTGTTAGGCTGTTTTGAGATTCCCTGGGTGTCGGGACACACAGCTGCAAAGTCAGAGATCAAGCGCAAGGAGTTGGAAAGCAATACCGGGTGCAGATGCGTACTACACTGTGGTTGAATTAAGGTGTAACATGTACAGTATCACTAAACAGCCTGGTCATCTCTAAAGATGCTATTGATTTTCTTATCAGAGGTGCAAATAGGCAGGGATTTACAAGTGGTCTGCATCACTACTGTGTGTGGATATAATCAAGTGTAGTTCTTTTTTCTTTTCTTTTTTTACTCAAAATGAAAATTTTCACGTAACTTCTTTGGAATCTTTGTTTCTTTTAAACTGTGCTCAATAACAGTAGTATAATATTGTTTTGCATGGTTTTTATTTATTACAAAGTTGTTTTTATTGGTATTATTTGAAGTCACAGCTTATGCGGATACCAGGTGTATGATTTAGTGGGAAAATATTAACATATCAACTATGTGCAGTATGAAACTGTGACAACTTTTAGTTTTAGTACAATATGAAATCATAAACCAGGACAAGTATGCCTATACAGATTAATGAAACTGTAATTCTACTTGAATTTGTCAGCACTAGAGGAAGTGTGTGTGTATGTCTATGTGTATGTGCGTGTGTGAGTCTGTGGGCCAGATGTATTTTACTGAGAGTCCCAGGCTCTGTAGGCGGTGGGTGTTTCTGAACGTGTCGGCAGCCATATGGACAGAGGAGGTCTGGAAACATCCCATTACAAGTCGTACATCAGAGGACTGACAGGCTCGCCTCGGCCCTGTTTTCTTTTCAGTCACTAGTGCAGCTGCTACGAGCCTCTGGACTCTGGCTGCCACCTTAACCCCTCACTATCCACACACACACCACAGAGGTCACCTGACAGCCTTAAGACATCTAAGAGGACTAATGTGTCTTATTCTACCTCTAAAAGTCAGCAACATACAGCATTCAGTTGTAATCAGCATCTACTGTACATTTATTTCCCGGCCCAAGTGTGATTTATAATAAACTGCTTCCGTTTCTTCCGTCGTGTGATCTCCTCCACTTTCCCCGCCTGTAATAGCCAATAATGGGATTAGTTTTATTGCAAGCCAGGGACACTTTTATACAACATGGTCAAATGAAAAGGTATCATCTTGTATGGCTGCTTCGGTCTTCCTGGTTTATTTTTAATACAGAAGGAGCAAAAGTGCTAAATGAATTATGAGAAGAGCCGAAGAATGTGGGGGACTGTGCCAGAGCTCAGTGGTGTTTCTGGATTAAAGTATTCGCCACTCTCTGCAAACAGCACCACGCTCCAACTTCAGCTGCTTCCAAATGCGTCTGGGAGCCAAACGCAAAAAAACAAAACAAAATACAAATAATCCCCTAAAGACGATTCTGTCAGTTCCTGCTCTCAATCGACATGGATCATAAATGAAAGATTCTGAAGGTGGGCGTACTGATGTTTCAAATGAGTATAGCTTCAGTCAGAGCTATGGATGAGCAATTGGGACATCTCTGTTTCACACATACTGTATAAGGAGATAAAATCTGGTCTGGGGTGTAAATGATACGGTTTTATACATATTATAAATATATATATATATATATATATATTTTTTTTTTTAAATATTGCAGTCAGATCAAAACCAAATAAACATCAATAGCTAACATAATTAACAAGCTCAAGTCTAACAGATGATCATTTGAACAGACTGGATATGGCATGGTCACACTGCTATAAAACATGAAGCAGATTAGAGCATGTTAAAATTTTTGAGTCAGTTTAAAGGAACTAAATACACCTTGAAGTTGTGAGGTGGATTTTCTTTCCTCTCAGGTGGTGCTTATAATAAATCAACCTCAGACCTTCATCAAACTCAGGACAAGTGGAATAATCCAAAATAGCTGGTGAAAATTATTAATTGTTTTTTCCCCCCAACCGCCTCCCAACCTGTTCGTTTAAGTGGAACTACATATGGCAGTTTGGTATTCTTCTTTATTTTATTGCTACAGTATACTGGAAAATTGCATTATTGTCACAGATTTTTCTTGCGTCTACTTCTGGAAAGAAAGAAAAAAAATCTTTGAGGATAAACAGCCCTTACTATTTTACTCATTGTATAGCTTCTGCAGTGATGTCTGCATCTGGGACAAATTTACTGGCGAGAATATGAATGACAAATATGTTAATTAAACAACGGCATTAAATCAGTACTACATGTACAGTGTAATATTATTAAGCTGAAAAACAAAAAAAAATGAAAGATTTGTCACAGATTTGCTCTGATTTGTAGCTTATCGCTTATTGCAGCTAATGAATCTCAATATGCTACTGTATCTGTGCAGACCACTGAGCTTCATCTTCATCCTCATTTGTCATGGTCATACAGATTATACTAAATTACTGTACATCTCCCAACTTGTTTCAGAAGCTTATGACGCATCACTATGACAAAGAGCAGAAAAGGGAACTGCATTTCATCTGAGTGTGTTCATATGACTTCATGCTGATGCTGTCTTCTATGTGCTTAATTTGATTCTGTATTAAAGCCAGTACTACGGTGATTACACTGACATCACTGAGTTTTGGTCTGTTTATCTATGACATCTTTGGTAGTTGAACAAAAAGCAGAAGCAAACCAATCTTGCCAAAATCCAACACATGACTTGTATTATACTGTAGATCCATAACACTGCATATATCTCTATCATTAATGCAGTGGCTTTTCCACAAGCCAAATAATACTATTATAACTACTACTGCTGCCACTGGTGTGAATAATAATAATAATAATAATAATAATAATAATAATAATAATAATAATAATAATAATAAAAGTAATAACTATACACCATGGTGGCTAAAAATGTTAAGGCGCAGGGGCTCTGATCGAAAGATTGCGGGTTTGGGCTCCAGCAAGGCCCTTAACCCTATCAGCTCCGGGGGTGCTGTATTCTGGCTGACCCTGCACTCTAACCCCAGCTTCTTAACTAGGATATGCGGAAAAATCTATTCATTTACATACAAACATCACAAACATAATAAAAAATAAACAATGAAAACAATGAAAAGTATGCGAACATCTGACCATTACAGCCATCTTTCCCACATTGTTACCATTAAGTTGTAAGCGCGTTCTTGTTTAGAACATCTATTATTATTATTATTATTATTATTATTATTATTATTATTATTATTATTATTATCATAATTATTATTGTTGTTTTTTATTCTTTTTGAATAATAATAATAATAATAATAATAATAATAATAATAATAATAATAATAATAATAATAATAATTTGTCATAGCTGTGTAAATCCTGCTGATACTGAGTGCCTGTATAAAATCATACAAAAGGCACACAGCACCACCTTGTGGTCATCTTTAGTGATGGGAACAATTAATTATTATTAATATTTAACATATAATAACATGTAATATGAACAAATATTTTTATTCAGTATAACATACAGCTGCTCCTGTGGCTGTAATGTTGAGAATTTGACAGCAAATATAACTAAAGAATTGTCATTTTATTTTCCTAGTTGTCCATGGTTACCCTTGACCTGCCACTAGATGGTAGTATATCATCACAGTGGAACTGTCCATGGCTTTATACAGCTGGAACTGTTATTTACCATGTTATACTGTAAGTTAGGTCTTATATTATCCACAATGTACCGCAGTATGTTAGTGTCAAAAGTGTATGGGAAGCAAGGCACCCATGATGAACTTTGCTCTATTATGAACACGGACAAAACCTTCAGCAACATCTGATCAGTGTCAGAACTAAATTCTTCAGAATGCTACAGTAGATGGGCAGAAATGTAGTGGTGCGCTTACATTCTCTAAATCATACTGTACAAGTCTCTACCCATAGCTACATATCAATGTTGATTTCAGATAAGGTCAGATCTACTGTACACCCAGTGCTCTGTTATCTCCAGCTCAGACACAGCATCTTAAGAGCGTCACTCTCCGATGTAATCTTGAGTGCAACACCTAGGCACTGTGAGCTGCCACTTTCTCATACCAGAAGAACTCTCTAACCTGTCTAATCTTTGTACAATAAATGACTTTATACATAATGTAAAGTAGCTGCTTCAAGAACAAAATCCTATTTTTACACGCCAGGTGTTCCTCAGTACACTCAGTGTGCTTCGCTAAACACTTACAGGCTACTGTGCCTGATTTTATTTTGAGCTGTTTGGTTTGAGCTTGGTTTTATTTTGAGCTGTTACTGCACGCAGCACTACAGCCTGAGAGTTGGGATGCTTTTTGAGTCATGGGAAGGTTTGCAACATGAGTCTTTCACCTCAAATGAACCTTAGCACAGAATGCAGGAGAACGAGACACAAAATGATGGAGTCATGCTTGATGGGAATCCACTTCATTGTCATCTTCTTCTTTTTTGCAACGCCCACTTAAGGGCAACTTAAACTATTTTGTGATTCATTTAATTTTCTCAGTGTACACTATATAGCCAAATGTATATTTAGTTAAATTCAATTTTATTTGTATAGCTCTTTTAACAATGGTCACTGTCACAAAGCAGCTTTAAAAATTAGCTTTAAAAATTATGGAAATAAATTAGAACATGTACAAAAAAAAAAAAACACTATAGACTATAACTATGTATCATTTTGTTCCATGATCAAGCTGAGGGATGGTGGGAAGGAAAAACTACCTTAGATGATAATATGGAGAAACCTTGAAAGGAACCAGACTCAGCAGGGAGTTTGGTTGATATATATATATATATATATATATATATATATATATATATATATATATATATATATATATATATATATATATATATATCAGTCCTTGGTATATCTGTGTGTTATGAGGTTGAAAGTTAAATATGACATGATTTTTTAAGCATAACTTAGCATGACTGCAGTCACAAACCAGCACAGAAAAAATGCCTGCATCAGTTGCGTCCAAGACCATCATCATCTCCATCTTCACCAGCAAGAGGGTAGAACGGGTTGGGGATCACTGGTACAGTAATTTACGAGAGCCATGTGTAGAAAGAGAGAGAAAGAGAGAAACAGTTAGTGCTAAGGGTTAGTATTACATTTAGTGCAGAGTGCAAATAGAGAATTGGCCAGGACTAACTATATGATAACACAAATAAAATAGTGAGCCAGAATGAAACACAGACATGAGGGCAGTAAAGCAACCACTCGCTTTACTGCCAACTATCCCCCTTTCTGTGTGCAAATATTTATGTATAATTAATAAACGTGCACAAGCTGAAATACAGTAGCTAGTTCTCGAAATTGTTACGGCTATGCTGTATTTGATTGTACAGTCAAGGGCAGACATTAAGACAAGAGTGAACCATATTTGCATATTGGCAGACATATAGTAAATGGACAATAGTAGATAAAAGCTGCATGAAGTAGATGAGGGTAAACATAGGCTACCTAACGCAGATAAAAAGGACTAAATCTGGCAGACAAAGATATACAAGTATGGACTAGAGCTTCCCAAAGTGGTTGATAGTGGACTAAATCTGCCTGCGGCAGACAAGGACAAAGTAAAGCTGCCTAAAGCCCAGATCTCACAATGTTTGCTATGGAGGGATATGAATAGTATGCGTACAGTAGGATCATGGCTTTCATGTGTGTCGGGTTGACCTTCAGTAATCCGCAGCTTGCTGGCATGGGCCAATGATGTTTTTAACATACCCAAAAAAATAATAATCACGGTGAAGCTACGGGACGGTGAGGCACCTTGTCTCATTACAGAAGGATTTTAAACAGCTAGATTTCATCACTTTAATATTTATTCAGTAAATTCTGTTGATAAACGTGATACGTTGTGCATGTTAAAATCAGTACCATGTGCACATATCATGTGCAAGTTGATGGACAGTAAACAGGGTGCTTAATGGTTTTATGTCAGAGCATTTGATGTAATATACAGTGCTGTGCAAAAATCTCTTCATATTTCTTCATATTTTGCCTTCAAAGAGCCAGACAGGTATTTTTAATATAGTTTTTAGAAATAGTTCTCCAGGCTTGCTGAAGGACTTTTTTGGCTCTCATTTTTGGCAAGACTTTTCTTTTCAGTCCAGTCCCCTATACCTGAACAGTTTCAGAGTAATTTTTATATTTTTTTGTTAAGTCACATAGTGAATTATAAATCACTTAAGCATTAAAAAAAAAAAAACAACGTTCGGGCGGTGATTAGTATACTGCTGATGCTGAATGGTGAGTGGTTGGAACAGACGAGAGGGGAAACAAGGCTGCTGCTGAGGCTGTTACATAAACAACATAAACAACTATTTAGACACTTTGCTGGCTGTTACACTGAAACATTTGAACCCATTTCTTTAATTCTATTTTAATTTAATTGACTTTTTTTGTACAGTTCTGTAAGCAGTATAAAATACCACCCATATTACTTGTTTTGTCTTTTCCTTTGGAGGTTTTCTGATTTACTTTGGAGCTTGCACAGGACACCACATTAGGGCACCAGGCATGCAGAAGCACACATGGCAATCTGATTTGCCCCAAATGTGAGCAAACCGATAAAAGAAATGGGTACATGCTGTTAATCTTAAAAGATTTAAGTTATCAGGGACGGATACATATGCATATTTGATTGTCATAAATCAAAAAAAGACCATAAAATATTAATGTAAAACACTATAATCACATTTTCTGCATTTGACTTTTAAGAGATCCAGATGACAAGGATGAAATAAAATAAAATCCTCCGAAAACCATTTTAAATTTGAGAAAGTGTATCCATAAGTAAAGGTTCTTCTGGATCGGCATGATCTTTTTGAAAGGCAAGTGTGGTGGACATGTGTTTTGGCTTCAAAGAAAGAAATACGATGTGGTGTCATGTTGAAAAGTATGCTGGAGATAAAAAAAAAAAGAGGAAAACAGGGATAGTGAAAAAGCTCTGGTATGACTACAGCTGGAGAGAAAGTAGAGCTTAAAAACGCTAGTCTTTTCACATGAGTGTTAAAAAAAATACATTTAAAAAATAGAAGAAATGGAAGAAACAGCCACTTGGTATTCACTTTACGTGTCTGCTTTTTTTTTTCAGGAGAGGGAGAGTGAAAGAGCAGAGAAAGCTTTGATGTTGGTTCTGTCTGAGGCAAAATATGCAAAGAAACAGACGAGACAGAGAGAAATACATAACATTTGTTTTGACATATTCACATAGTCAGAAATGGGTGAGAAATGTTACATATTTTCCCCATATATTCTCCTTCTCACAGAATACTTCCATTTTTAGTATTCCTTGTGATACTGGATGGTGCACGATACAACACATTCCCACAATATCCTACCCCATTGTCCTGCATTCTGTGCATGCTGTGGGTAGACATGAGTGACAGGAGTTCCCTTGATGCAGCTCTATTCCTTCTCTCCTCTTTTGCATGCTCAAACACGAATCCAGCAGCTTCCATTCCAACTTGTTTGGGAATACATTCTCATGTCCTTTATCTCTGTTTATGCTTCATTCCACAACTGTACAATAGTCTATTCTCCAAAAAAAAAAAAAAAAAAACTAAACAAGGTGAATAATAAGGTAGGGCACACCCTGTTCACATGGGCCTAAGCATGCACACACGCACACGCACACGCACACACACACACACACACACACACACACACACACACACACACACACACACACACACACACACACACACACACACACACACACACACAATGGGCAATTTGTAAATGCCAATTAACCTACCATTATGAGAGGAAACCAGCAAGGGAGAAACATGCAAACTTCAACCCCGATTTAAATTCTTTTGATTATAATGTTATATATAATGTTGCCATGTTGGCAGAAGTCTACAAAATAAAAAGCATGATGTTGTTGATGGAGGATGACATGAAAAAGTTGAAGCTTTCAAAACTGGTTGGAGGTTGAACAGACAGGACGCAAGCATTGCTGCAGGATTCGTTTTAGGTAGAGAAGAATTCTTACTGGAACCTACTAATGAACATACTGTATAATAAATGATTTCTTGTTTGCACAATCCGTAGATGCTACAGTAGGTCGGATTAAGATCTTGGGAATTTGGAGGTCAGATCAACCTTAAACTTCAACCTTAAACTCTATACCCACACACAGCAGTCTGTGATGCGCTGGCTGTTCTGATTTCTTTCTATCATCGCCAGGACAGGACAGGCTGGCCACGTAAAGGTCATAAATGAACCAGGAGTGGCACCAGTTTGTTGGTATAATTGATAGTCAATGTTATTCAATTCAATTATTTAATGATAGTCAATGTTGTGGCTGATCAGTGTACTGTATATGTAAGACATTCAA